>JABMCL010000787.1:360000-370000 GCA_018857735.1 Alviniconcha marisindica
CGCTCGCACACAGTCACACACACACACACACACACACACACACACACACACACACACACACACACACACACACACACACACACACACACACACACACACACACACACACCACACACACACACACCACACACACACACACACACACCACGTACACAAAAACACACACACACACACACACACACACACACACACACACACACACACACACACACGCACGCGCGCGCGCGAGCGTGTGTGTTAATTAACAACTTTAATGTCCAAAATATTGCAGTTTTCCGAGATAATTTTTTTGCTGCAGTTCTTGAGAACACTTATGACCGGTACGAGTAAAGGTAAATATGTCGTATTGAGAAGCGCATTCAACAGCCATAAATGTACTCAACAGAGTTAAAAAGGGACACAAGCTGTCAACAATTGAAACAAATGGCGTCGAAAGAACTCCGGAGTTTAGAACACTAAATATGAACATTTGTTGAGCTAGAGCTCTAGGCGCTTCACAGTGGCGACTGTATGGCGCTATTCTCTGCTTGACGGCAATTACCAGCAACAAAGGGAACCAACTGGGGCTCGAAAGACGTTACATGAACACAACAACAGACCTGAATCGTCTACGGCCACTCTAACCTGGCATACATGTTGTGTGTGTGGGGGGGGGGGGGGGGGGGGGGGGGGTGTTTGTGTGTTTGTTTGTGTCTGCTATGTGTGTCTGTGTGTATACTTTAAGCCGCAAGGTAGGCGCAGGCGCTTCAGGAATGTCCATTATTATTATCATTATCGTAAAGCGCTCCGCGCTCCTACTTGATGTAAAAGCCGCGGAGGGGCCGCTATGCACCCCTTCTTTATTATCATTATTGTCTCCCTTACCCTGTGTCGCTCTGATAATGACCCGCGAGATTGACGCTCACTGACTCCCCACTTCAAGTTTTTTTTATTCGAGTCCTTAACCGGTGCCTATCTTCACGCCACTCTGTTACACTCAAATTCAGATGAGCGCGCCATTAATATATATACTGATCCGAGTCCTACCACTTTTCAGAAGAAAAAAAGAAGAAGAAAAAAGACTGGGTCTGACTAATCAAACTACTCATCATCGTAAAAAACTAAAACTAAAACTGACATAACCCATACGCCGACACTGATACGTCTTCCTCCTTTTCCCAGCCATATTTCTGACACTACACACAAACATCGAAATCAAATCGGGGGGCAGAAGAAGAATCGAGCGAGTAAAACGCGAGGTAAAAAAGGTAAGTAGCGGGGGGGGGGGGGGGGGGGGGGGGGGGGGAGGGGGCGGAAGGGGGGGGGGGGAGGTGGAGGGAAGCGGAAGGGAGGGGAGTCAAGTGCTAATGTCTGGCCCAGTCTTTCTGCTGGAAGGCAAGGCGGGAACCATCCGAGATGTCCGGGAGACGGAAGCCTCCCGCCGGCCCGAGGGGTTTGAGAGCGAGGCAAATGTCACAGGCAAGGGGAGGGAACGCGCGTGACGAGCTAAACGCTGCCGGAATCTCGTCAAAACACAAACATCGCCCAACTGATAGTTCTGCCGACCACATTCGCATTGTGGCATCATGCAAGGGGTCAGGCCCGGTGTGTGAAATGTCGTATTCTTTCCTGATGCTTGCGTGCATGTGTTGTGAGCGTTTGTAGGATAGGTAAAGGCCGATAACGCAGAGTTAGCATGCTATATGAAAGACTGAGGGCGGCGCGGTTAAGTCGGCGAAAAGTAGAAATCTCGTCTGACTGACATGTCCGATTGCCAGCCAGCACAGCGACTCTGTCCGGACGAAACTTTTTTTCTTCTTTTTTTCCGGCCACAGAAGACATGATGAAGCAATCTCAGTGTCCGGGCGAAGCCTGTTCGGTTTGTTTGTTTTTTTGCCGGCCACAGAAGAAGCAACTGATTTTTCTGCGGGAGTCTCGAAAGGCACAGCTATAATTTAAACATCTCCAATGGCCGTGACCGAAAACTGAGCATGGACTAACTTATACCGGAAAATAGTCTATGACGGACGTCTAGGAGTCTAGTGTTTGAGCTGACTAACTCCGGCTAAAATTTGAGGGAGACAATCCGCCAAAGGGGCAGTCTCAGTTGAAGACGCCGTGACTAAGAGGCGAAACCTTTTCAGAGCGGTTGGCATGACTGACGTTACTACTATTCCTCGTTAGAACTGGGGTTCCCTCCCGGCTGTCCCTCCGTCCTCCAGCTGCTTCATCGCGGCTGAGACTGGAGAGGAAGGTCAAGCCCTGTAGGAAAACGTGCATGCGATATGCCTCTGGGGAGCTGGAAGTATGCTCTCGGACTGGAGTAATGATTGGGGGAGAACATTCAGTTTTTTTTGTGCAGCATTAATCTGTTGATGAAGGGATTTACTAATGATGGGGGGGGGGGGGGGGGGGGGGATATTCAGTTGTTGTTTTTGTGTAGCATTAATCCGTTAATTTAAAGGATTGATGAAGGGATTTACTAATGATGGGGGGAGAATATTCAGTTGTTTTTTGTGCAGCATTAATCTGTTAATTTAAAGGATTGATGAAGGGATTTACTAATGACGTGGGGGGGGGGGGGGGGTATTCAGTTGTTTTTTGTGCAGCATTAATCTGTTAATTTAAAGGATTGATCAAGAGATTTACCCCAAACGACTTTTCCTGTTTCCTTTGTGTTAATCTTTGTCCCCCATTGTTGAACGTACCGCTTCCTCCTTATTTCCTCTTGATGATGATGATGATGGTGGTGGTGGTGGTGGTGGTGATGGTAATGATGATGACGACGATGTACACCGCGACTGAATATGTTCACTTTGCATTAGCAAGCTCATTGCGCTTACAAAAAGAGAGAGAGAGAGAGAGAGAGAGGAAGAGAGAGAGAGAGAGAGAGAGAGAGAGAGAGAGAGAGAGAGAGAGAGAGAGAGAGGAAAGAAACAATGAAGGGTCAAAAGAAAAAAACTGAGGGGAAAAAGAAAAACCAGCCTAAATGTCTAACGGCTGATTTTCAAAGCGGCGTCAAGGAGAAGGTGCCACGTACAACAAGAATAAAGTGAATAAGAGCTGTCGCACTACTCAGAATGCTAAATACAGATTAATGCCGCACTCAAAACACATGTTCTCCCCAGTCATTACTCCTGTACGAGAGCATTCCCTGATCTCCCTGGAGACAAAACGCCTGGAACTTGAAGCGATGGCTCACGGAGGGGGAAGGGGAGTTGGAGGGGAGTTGATGAATGAATGCAGAGCCAGGCAGCAGGGGGCCTATGGTTCTGGAGTGGTTGACTGCTGAGTAAGTCTGCTAACGAGAACATAAGAGCAGAGATAGTCACTGGAGTACAAGTCACAGAGGAAACCAAGAACGGAACGAGATGCAGGGAAGGCCTGAGAGTCAGAGTACATTCTGTGGCAAAAAAGAAGGTGAAAAAAGTATCGTTCATGTAGTGCTTTTGAAAACACGCGATGAGGTGTAAAAATCTGTCTCAAAAACAGCAAACGCTTATTCCCTTTTCATTTTGCTGTCATTCTCCCCTTCCCCCCTTCTTTTTTCCTCAAACTGAAAATGCGTCAGAACGTATTAATAATAATAGTGCAGTCATAGAGCGCCCTGTTTCAAACGAGCCCTAGGCACGTGCACTTCATACTCAAGTTAAAAACAACTGACATAAAAACATACGATATTATCATACACAATTTGCTTTAACTGTTCAGTTGTTTAGTGTAGTATTTGACCTCTGTTTGAACCAGCAGACATTATTTTATGTTAAGCATTTATTATGAATAATAACATTATTTTGAATTTGAGCTGAAAGTATTGACCTACCAGCGTCTGCCAGGTGGGTCAGGGCACTGAAGGTGGTCTAGTCAGTGTTGTTGACGACCTCCAACACACACCACACCAGTGGCCTACCTGCCAGGTGGGTCAGAGAGCTAAAGATGGTCTAGGTGATGTTGCTGACGACCTCAAGTACACACCATACCAGTGGCCTACCTGCCAGGTGGGTCAGAACACTGAAGGTGGTCTAGTCAATGTTCTTGACGACCTCCAGCACACACCACACCAGTGGCCTACCTGCCAGGTGGGTAGGAACTAAAGATGGTCTAGTCAATGTTGTTGACGACCTCCAGCACATACCACACCAGTGGCCTACCTGCCAGGTGGGTCAGAGAGCTAAAGATGGTCTAGTCGATGTTGCTGACGACCTCCAGCACACACCATACCAGTGGCCTACCTGCCAGGTGGGTCAGAGCACCGAAGGTGGTTTAGTCAATGTTCTTGACGACCTCCAGCACATACCACACCAGTGGCCTACCTGCCAGGTGGGTCAAAGAGCTAAAGATGGTCTAGTGAGTGTTGTTGACGACCTCCAGCACACACCACACCAGTGGCCTACCTGCCAGGTGGGTCAGAGAGCTAAAGATGGTCTAGTCAATGTTGTTGACAACCTCCCGCACACACCACATCAGTGGCCTACCTGCCAGGTGGGTCAGAGAGCTACAGAAGGTCCGGCCAATGTCGCTGAGGTACGTGGACAACAAATCATTGACCTACCCGCGCCCGCCAGGTCGGCCAGAGAGCTGAAGATGCTCTCGTCCGTGTTGTTGAGGATCTCCTCCTTGCTGAGCTCCCGCATGTAGCTGGCGTAGGAGAACTCGATCTTCTCCTTGTTGCCCGTTTCCACCTCGTCCTCCTGACTCTCGTGGTCGGCGAAGGGGTCGTGGAACACGCCCTCACCCCCGGGGGTCATGCCCGCTTCCCGCAGCCTCTCCTGCACGGACACAGTGATGCATGACACAGTGAGGGGGAGTCAGTCACACCCGCCCCCTTTAAAGGTGCATGACACAGTGAGGGGGAGACAGTCACACCCGCCCCCTTTAAAGGTGCATGACACAGTGAGGGGGAGACAGTCACACCCGCCCCCTTTAAAGGTGCATGACACAGTGAGGGGGAGTCAGTCACACCCGCCCCCTTTAAAGGTGCATGACACAGTGAGGGGGAGACAGTCACACCCGCCCCCTTTAAAGGTGCATGACACAGTGAGGGGGAGTCAGTCACACCCGCCCCCTTTAAAGGTGCATGACACAGTGAGGGGGAGTCAGTCACACCCGCCCCTTTAAAGGTGCATGACACAGTGAGGGGGTCAGGGGTCAGTCACACCCGCCCCCTTTAAAGGTGCATGACACAGTGAGGGGGAGTCAGTCACACCCGCCCCCTTTAAAGGTGCATGACACAGTGAGGGGGTAGGGGGTCAGTCACACCCGCCCCCTTTAAAGATGCAGACACAGTGGGGGGGGGGTTGTCAGTCACACCCGCCCCCTTTAAAGATGCATGACACAGTGGGGGGGGTGTCCTCACCCCCAGCCTGACACTGTGAAGAGTATCAATTGACACAGTGAGGGGAGTCAGTCACACCCGCCCCCTTTAAAGATGCATGACACAGTGATGGGGAATCAGTCACACCCGCCCCCTTTAAAGATGCATAACACTGATGAGGAGTCAGTCACACCCGCCCCTTTGCTACATAAACATGTGCGTGTTAAAGATGCATGACACAGTGTGAGGAAATCAGTCACACCCGCCCCCTTTAAAGATGCATGACAGTGAGGGGGAGTCAGTCACCCGCCCCTTTGCTACATACACATGTGCGTGTTAAAGATGCATGACACAGTGAGGGGGAGTCAGTCACACCCGCCCCTTTGCTACCTACACATGTGCGTGTTAAATGTGCATGACAGAGCGAGGCGGAGTCAGTCAAACCCAGCCCTTTGCAGCCCACAAATGTGCGCGTTAAAGATGCATGACAGCGGCGAAGAAAACCCACCCACACCCACGCTGTCCCGAAGACTTTTGAGTAGAAGTCTGACCGATGTTAGAAAATAATTGGCCGGCAAGAGCCATCTCCGCTACCTCGTACACCGCTGTACAACCGCTGAGCTACCCCCCTTCTCGTCAATGAACCCAACGGTGTGTGCAGTGTACGTTTCGCTGGCCAAAATGTATTTATTCTCAAACGAATACTGAACACCCGTGTACGAACGTTTAAGCTTTGGACACTGTTGCTGCAGCAGCGTTTGGAACGGCACGGTGCAGCTGTCTTCTCCTGATTCCTGGTGCAAAACAGCCAGCTATGCTGGGAAAGTGAATGACAACCATAATACACTCACACAGTTAAAGGGGAACAGAACCGAATATGAAAGCTGGCCAGAAAACGTAAAAATTGTGTAAATAGTTTCACCTGCATGCTTCATTTGGTTGTTCTATCTATATTTATATAAACGTTCACTGTTTTTACTTCGAATTTGAGTTCCTAATCTCGGCCATGTCGGTTCGCTCTTTGCCAAGGAAGAGCAGAAAAGGGTGACTCGTGACGTATTCGATTATTGTGCCAAACATTCCGGCTTTGCTTCAGGGCGTTACTGATACAGACTGCTGGGCACAAAATGGCACCGACTTTCAAACGTCGATTTTTGAAAACAGACACTGCTGTGTGCCTTTTTTTCATTCCACGCCCATTGATAAGGCCAGTGATGCTTCTTTGCTTCCTTTCCCCTTTAACCTTTCGTGCGGTTTGACAAAATTGATGTCGTCTGCAGCCGTAATTAGGCGGACATTTTTGTTCAGTCCGGGATTTATGACAGCACCACGTCTAGGGCGATACCTGCATTTCAAACTGACATTTCCACTCCTTCCTGTAGTAAAAATGCTAAAATGATTATTTTGCTTGTTATAAAAAAAGATGCGTTAGTGCCCGTTTACTTCGAGGAGCTCACATCTTCTGGAACTTGTCATCCATCACAGCTTCCACAGAAATGCCACATCGCGTCTCGCTCGGAATGAGACAATGCGGTATGGTATGTATATGCAGCCTTTTTTTCTTTTCTTTTTCTCTGTGTGTGTGTGTGTGGGGGGGGGGGGGGTCGGTGTGTGTGTGTGTGTGTTGTGTGTGTTGTGTGTGTGTGTGGTGTTGTGTGTGTGTGGGGGAGAGAGAGAGAGAGAGAGAGAAGAGAGAGCAGAGAGAGAGAGAGACAGAGACAGAGACAGAGACAGAGACAAGACAGACAGACAGACAGACGAGAAGAGAGAGAGAGAGAGACAGACAGACAGACAGACAAAGAAGAGAGAGAGAGAGAGAGAGAGAGAGAGAGAGAGAGAGAGAGAGAGAGAGAGAGAGAGAGAGAGAGAGAGAGAGAGAGAGACAGACAGACAGACAGACAGACAGACAGACAGACAGACAGACAGACAGACAGAGCGTATGCGCGCGCGCGCGTGTGTGTGTCAGTGTGTGTGTGTGTGTGTGTGTGTGTGTGTGTGTGTGTGTGTGTGTGTGTGTGTGTGTGTGTGTGTGTGTGTGTGTGTGTGTGTGTGTGTGTGTGTGTGTGTGTGTTTCTTTTTCTCAGGTATTGGCGTACCTGCGTTTTTATCTCACTTTTCCTTTCTCGTTGTTGATCAGTTGTGTCAGCCAGTCTTGCGTACACATCACAGCCACAGAAATTTGTAAAGTAGTTCATACCTCTGCTCGAGTGAAGACATTCATACATATGCTCTTTACAGTGCAACAAAGTCCTCGATATACGTGGCATTTTATTTTGAGTAGCCAGGGATGAAATCTAGTCTTGAGCAAATGTAGAACTAGATACCTCACAGAACGGTTGCTGTTTTTTCTCCAGGTACTGTTGCACTCGATAGTGCAGATGTATGAGATCCTTCCTTCCATACATGATATTTTTTGCAGATGTAGCTCACACCGCAAATTCGCAGCGCGGTATTTGACGGAAACATGATTGTTCTGAAGAGTTAGCTGTTGTATAATAGAACTTGCATTGAACTTATCTGGCCACAGCCAGTCCTCCCAGGCGCTCTATAATGTACCAGGGATACTACAACAAGTGCCGTGTGGTGTGGTGTGGTGTTGTGTGGTGTAGCGTAGTGTAGTGTAGTGTAATGTAGTGTAGTGTAGTTTAGTGCAGAGTAATGTAGCGTAGTGTCTCTGATCGGACTTCCTCTTCTTCTTGTTCGAGTTTCACGTCGGTTTAGTGGACAACGCCTCGCACCCCGTATACCCCCCCTTTCCCCAAACCACCCACCCGGCAAGTTACACTCCAGACCCGCTCACCTCTTCAGCTTTCCTGTCCATCTCCTGCTGTTTCCGGCGTTCTTTGGCCTTGGCGTGTCGTCGTAGTCGCTCGATGGTGGGCAGCACCTTGTCCTGGCCCAGGTTCATGCGCAGCTCGCAGAACTCGTTCCACTGAGCGAACAGGATGCGGAAGACGGCCAGCTGCAGCACGACACGCATGAGTTAACGTCACTGTGTTGTTTGACCACAGACATTCATTTCGTGGCTAGACGCACTTGGCAACCTTACGTTGGATTCTGGTTTTAAACCCCAAGAACTTTTGTAAACAAGCGTAATATACAAAGGATGTGTGTATTAAGGAATCTCGCAATTTACAATGCTATTGTACGTTTTCGTAAATGCGCACATACGCGTGCGCGCGCTTGCGCGCCCAAACACACACACACACACACACACACACACACACACACACACACACACACACACACACACACACACACACACACACACACACACACACACACACACACACACACACACACACACACACACCACACACACACACACACACACACACACACACACACACACACACACACACACACACACACACCACACACACACACACACACCACACACACACACACACACACACACACACACACACACACACACACACACACACACACACACACACACACAAATAAAAAAATAAACCACACACGCACGCACCACACACGCGCACTCTATCTCCAATTAAAAAAAATCGTTCTCTCTGTCTCTCTCTGTGTGTTGTAAACATGAGCTACACAATAACATGAGACAGACAGATACAAAGCACACTGATACAAAACACTGTCATAACAAGTGCACGTGATGCCATGCAGTTGCATCAAAGGGCAGCAGATGTATACACTTATTACAGTTCACAATAACAGCATTCAGCTGAGGACAGTCGGGAAAGGGGAGGGGAGGGGAGGGGGTGGGGCTGGTGGCAGGAGTGGGTGTAGACGGGTGTCCTCAGGTAAAATGCACAGTGAACAAAGATAGGTGCGTCTATGCCACCCCCATCCCGCTGATAACCACAGCCTTCTGGTCCATCAGCTGTTTGTGTGCGTGCGTGCGTGCGTGCGTGCGTGCGTGCGTGCGTGCGTGCGTGCGTGCGTGCGTGCGTGCGTGCGTGCGTGTGTGTGTGTGGTGTGTGTGTGTGTGTGTGTGTGTGTGTGTGTGTGTGTGTGTGTGTGTGTGTGTGTGCGCGCGCACGCGCGCACGTGTGTGCGTTTGTGCGTCTGAGTCTGTGTCTACAACTAGTTCTAGGTTTAAACACATAAAAGGTTCAAAAGAACGCTTATTTATAAGGGCACAACCACACAATCTGCTAATAAATAAGCGTTCTTTTGAACTTTTTATGTGTTTGGATCTTGTTTTAGAACGCTAGCAGTCATTCTTGTTTCAGATTGGGTAAAAGATTTTTCAGGCCTAGTTTTGTCTATGTCTGTCTATTAATTTTGTCTGTTTCTGTTTTATTTGCGTGTGTGTTTCTCTGTCTAGTCGCTTTGCCCTAGCCCTGTCATCTCTGCCCCAGCATCAGCAGGCACACCCACCTGAGCTTCCCGGAAGAGGTAAGGACTCTTCTCGTACTTCCGGTCCAAGATCCTGTCGGCCATTTCCTGCGGCAGGTCCAGCTGCAGACTGGGCGGGATCTGCGAGTCGATGAAGCAGTTGATGATGGCCGTGATTTTCTGCGACAGCAAACTGTCCTCCGTGTGCACGTGGTGCATTTGCTGCAACAGGCAAAAGTAGGTCAGACGTGAGCCTGCTGGAAGTAGGTCAACTTTTGTTGCAACGGGCAAAAATTGGTCAGGTACAATTCTTAAAAAGACAAAAATGGGTTAAATTAACTTTTATGTCGTTCCGTGCGCACGCACGTTTATATATATATATAT
>JABMCL010000787.1:372500-382500 GCA_018857735.1 Alviniconcha marisindica
AGTTCAGCCAACGCTACTTCCGGTTGCACTCGGTGCAACGTTCTTCATGGATCACCGGATCGACTTTCAGTCACTCACCCACGGTAAACTCACGCATGCATGGATGGACGTACTTGTAAGCTGATGTAAGGAATTTGCTTACTACAAATGATGTAAAATATACACTGTCTGTCTGGCTGTCTCTTTCACAACGGCAACATGCACTCGATAAACACTGGAACTATTTCCACAGCCTGCGTTAGCTTCTCTCCACCCCCCCTGCTTCCCGCCTCACCCCGCCCCCCAACCCTGCCCCATTCTCTCCCCCCACCCCCATCACCCCGCCACTCCTCTCCTAAACCCCATGAATCCACAACCCACCACTGCCTCCAGACGAGCTGTTGCACAGTCGAGGCGACATTTTCGAGAAAAAGAAGAAGAAAAAATCCCCGCTTAGTCCATTATCGCCACAGCTGTGAAGAAAAGGCAGCGATGGAGAGTGTGCGATAGAAGTGGGAGCCAGAAAAAGACCCGTCACTTCTGTGACAGACGAGCGAAGAAAGTGGAGTGGCTGTTTTTCATTTGATGAGAACGGCGAGAGGGGAGTTTTCTCGCGGCCCGAGCAAGACTTCGCGAAGCCGACACAGGCTCGAGTTTGCGATTAATCAAAAAGATCAGGCAAGAGACTCGGCGTGTACGCTTCTGCTTAACAGCTGTATGGCAGTGAGTGGGGCAGATAACTGGAATGATTAAGAGCACTTCTCTGCATACTCCGGTTTGTCTCCCTCTTCACACAAATGAAATTGGTGTTCGGTCGTTACGGTCAAGAGCGGGAAACAACCAGCTATGGTGTTAATTTATACCCGGGAGGGGGAGGGGGAGGGGGCGGAGGGGTGTTGGGTGGGGGTGGGGTGTGTGTGTGGGGGGGGGGGGGGGGGGGGAGAAGGGAAAAAAGAAAAAAAGAAAAAAAGGAAACCGTAAAGGAATAAATTCATACAAAAATAAAAATGGACGCATACCATTGGATTCTTTTTTACCTTCGGGTAAACAAATGCACAGAACAGACGAGACAGACACACGGCCAAACAAATACGCAGACACAAACAGGCAGACAGATACATGCAGCCAAACAAATACACAGACACACATACAAACAGGGAGACCGGTACACAGGCAGGTATTACCAAGTCATATAGATAGGTAGAATCCAAACAAAGTGCCTTCTCAAGAAAGGTCATTGCTACACAGGCGCGGAAGAAGAAAGACCCGGAAACCGTATGTACACGTCTTGTTTGTCGGGAAAAGGGGTTGATATTTAAAGTTCAGACTACGGTAGCCAGATACTACCAACAACAGACTCAACGATACAAAAAGGTGAAACAAACAGGAAAGTTAGTCAATGGGTTCGTCAAAGAATCAGTTGATCAACAATAAACTTAAGTCAACAGAAAATTGCAGCTCATCAAGTAAATGAAACAGTCCATCCATCCATCCATCCATCCATCCATCCATCCTCTGTTCTGCATCCAACCAACCAACCTATCAGTTAGTCAGCCAGTTCATCCATCTACCTATCCATCAATTCCTCATCCTGCATCCATCAAACCAAACAAACAAGCAATAAACCAATGAATCAATCAATCCATACACTCATCCATCTATTCCCTATCCTGCATTTATGAAACCAAACACCTAAGCATCAAGCAAACCTACCAGTCAGTCAATTCATCCATCTACCCATCCATTTATTCCTTACCCTGCATCCATCAAAACCAATCAATCAATCCACCCATCTACCCTATCCTGCATCCATCAAATCAAACAACAAGTCAACGAATCAGTCAGTCAGTTCATCCATTCAATCGTCCATCTATTCCCTATCCTGCATCCACCAAACCAAACAAATCAACAAACCAGTCAGTCAGTCAAGCCAACCAATCCATTCCTCCACCATTCATTCAGTCCACCATCAAACCAAACAAAACAACAAAGCGGTCAGTCAAGCCAACCAATCCATTCCTCCACCATTCATCCAGTCCACCATCAAACCAAACGACACAACAAATCAGTCAGTCGGTCAGTCAGTCCCTTCCTTCACCAGTTCATCTGGTCCAAAATTAATGTCACCGACCTTCCACACAGCCTGGGAGCGGCGTCTCTTCTGCACGAGCACATCATCCACGACGTCGTCCATGCTGGTTTTAGGCCTCTGGCGCTCGGCGAACTCCTCGGTGGCGAGGAAGAGGGGCAGCCACTTCTGCTCCAGGCGATCCCGCACGTACTTCTGTGCCTCCAGCAGCACGGCGTTGGGGGGTCGATCCTCCAGCAGCTTGCCCCACCCTCCTCCTGCCTGCATCACCTGGGTATCGCAGTCAAAGCGTGCAGTCAGTCAGATGTGCTTGTTTTTGTGCTTTGCTTTTGCTTGTTTTTCGTTTGTTTGTCTGCTGTGTTTGTTTGTTTGTTTCGAGAATAGTAAGGTAAGTAGTTCAACTCTGTCAAACCTGTGGCTTTTTTTTTGCCCTAAACCATCCAACGAATTAAAATAGTTTTCGGCTCACTTGGTCAGGTACCAAAAAACAATAGCCAGGACAACAATAACAAGGGAACACTTGTCCTGTAACAACCGTTACTTTGTCCTGTGCCTTCTTGGCGGCAGAGGAGTTGGGGCCAAATATACCTTCAGGTTGAGGTAGGAGTTCTGGATCTCAACAACACCACGAACAAAACAACAACAACAACCGCTACCTTGTCCTGGCCCTCTTTGAAGGCAGGGGAGTTGGGGCCAAGAGGAGTACTTCTTGCGGAGGTAAAACCTTTGGATTTTAACCACAACAACACGTACAATAACAACAGCAGCAGCAACACCAACAACAACCGTTACCTTGTCCTGGCCCTCACTGAAGGCAGAGGAGCTGGGGCCAAAAGAAGTACTTCTTGCTGAGGTAAAACCTTTGGATTTTAACCACAAGAACACGCACAACAACAACAACAACAACAACAACAACAACAACAACAACAACAACAACAAAAGCAACAGCAACAACAGTCACCTTGTCCTGGCCCTCTTTGCCGACAGGGAGTTGGGGCCAAAGAAGTACTTCTTGTTGAGGTAAGACCTCTGGATTTCAACCACAACAACCACAATAACAGCAACAACAGTCACCTTGTCCTGGCCCTCTTTGCCGGCAGGAGAGTTGGGGCCAAAGAAGTACTTCTTGTTGAGGTAGGACTTCTTGATGTCCTTGGCCTTCTGGTCTCGCTTCCGTTCCTCGGCCGGCGCGATCCTCCGCCACGCCTCCACGTCCATCCAGCACTTGAGGTCCGTGTCGGCGTACTGCACACAGCCACACCTCCGTCCTCAGCGTCATCGCCCTTCTCATTACTGTCGTCTCCATCAACGTCGTCGTCATTATGACAGTGAAATTAAGATGTATCAACCATCTGCGGTTATTCTTTATTACCCTCAGCCAGTCATCATCATCATTATTTTCTCAGTCATCATCATCATCATCATTCTGCCCAGTTAAAAATCATTCACTCTAAATCAATTCTCCTTTGATGTTTGAAGGAAACTAAACAGAGCTCATCTGAAATCAGCTCAGATAAGCTCAGCTCAACCACACCAACCCTCCCGCCCAGCCCAGCTCAGTCCAGATCAGATCAGCCAGTCCCAAATAAGCCTAGCCTAGCCTAGTCCGGCCCAGCCCAGATCAGCCCGGCCCAAATAATCCCAGCCTAGCCAAGCCCAGCAAAGCCTAGATCAGCCCGGCCCAAATAAGCCTTGCCTAGCTCAGCCCAGCTTGGAAAGGTCCAGACCAGCCAAGCTCATCCCAGCTCAAGTCCAGTGATTCAATCCAGAAACACCCCAGCACCCACCTTCTCAGCGAGGAACTGTTTGAAGTGCTCGAGCTCCAGCCTGTTGTGGACGAGTTTCTCCAGGGTGTAGTCGCGGAATTCCTCTGGCACGGCCTCCCATGCGGCGGGATCGTACACGGGGTCCTCGTAGCCCTCCATGGGTTCGTCGGGCGTCAGAGGGCGCTCCTTGATAAGGCCGCTCCGCTGAAGGTTCAGCACGTACTTGTTCTTCGTCTCCAGGTGGCGCTTCACCTCGATCAGCTCCACCTAGTGGTGACACAGTCATTGTCGTTATTATTGACACTGTCGTCTTCTTCGGCGTCGTTGCAGTTTGGGGTCATCGACCGCGGTTACATTCATGCTTCCCTTTGATTTCTTTCTTCTTCTTTTTTATATTTTAATTATTGTGTTCTGTGAAATTCATGATTATGGCCATCATTGCCGTCGATAACTTCTCCACGCCTATGAAGGCTACAGCCTTCGGATCCACAAGGTTGGAGTTTATTTTCTCTTTCAAATAAATTATTCATAAGATATTGAGGTGTTTTTTTTAAGTAAGCGAAAGAACTGTTTTCGTTGGGAAGGCGTGGAAAACCAAAACTTTAGCGGAAAAAACAACAAGAGCAACATAAAAAATAAATTTAAAAAACGCTAGACTTTTAACCAGAATGTTGGTGTCACAATGACCTACCACAGGAGAACACTCTCCAACGAGACGACAGCCGATCAAGAAGCTCTGAGTGGTCGGGCTGCAGAGGCCTACGACCCCCCCCCCCCACCCCCCACCTCCCACCCACACACACACACTCCCAGCCCCAAGCCCCCCCCCCCCCCACCCCACCACCCCACCAGCCCCTCACCTTGTTGTAGGTCTGCATGTCTGAGGTGAGTCCGGCCATCCAGGCGGTGTAGAGGGTCCTCAGCGCCTCCTCCTCCGCCTGGTCGAAGAGCTCCTCCTGAGGCGGCGCCAGGCACTGGTAGACGTCACGCCGGACTTGCGGCGAGCAGCCGATGTCCCGCGGCGCCCCCGTCACGATGTACTTGGAGTAGATCGCCTGCCAACCACCACACCTTGCTTCGTTATGGACAGGGCCAGAACATCACACACACACACACACACACACACACACACACACACACACACACACACACACACACACACACACACACACAGAGAGAGGAGGAGAGAGAGAGAGAGAGAGAGAGAGAGAGAGAGACAGACAGACAGACAGACAGACAGACAGACAGACAGACAGACAGACAGACAGACAGACAGAGACAGACAGACAGACAGAGATAGAGTCAAAGAGAGCGACAGTGAGACAGAGACAATGTCACAGAGGGAGACAGACAGACTGATTATTAAAAAGAGAGCGACAGTGAGACAGAGACAATGTCACAGAGGGAGACAGACAGACTGATTATTAAACTTTATTTCTCAAAGTCAGACAAGAGAGATTAAGAGAAGGGTGTGTGTGTGTGTGTGGGGGGGGGGGGGGGGGGGGGGGGAGACGCAATATAGCCACACTTCAGGCAGACACAATTGGCTTAACCGCCACAGGCCGGAGATCACTGTGTGAAGTGCAGAAATACACAAAGCAGTCAGGCTGTCAGAGACACAAATAGATCGACAGGCAGGCAGTCTCACAGAGACAGGCAGGCAGGCTCACAAAGACATGCAGGCAGGCTCACAAAGACAGGCAGGCAGGCTCACGGAGACAAAAAGACAGGCTCACAAAGACAGGCAGGCAGGCTCACAAAGACAGGCAGGCAGGCTCACAAAGACAGGCAGGCAGCTACAAAAAGACAGGCTCACAAGACAGGCACAAAGACAGGCAGGCAGGCTCACAAAGACAGGCAGGCAGGCTCACAAAGACAGGCAGGCAGGCTCACGGAGACAAAAAGACAGGCTCACAAAGACAGGCAGGCAGGCTCACAGATACAAAAAGACAGGCTCACAAAGACAGGCAGGCAGGCTCACGGAGACAAAAAGACAGGCTCACAAAGACAGGCAGGCTCACAGAGACAGGCAGGCAGGCTCACAAAGACAGGCAGGCAGACTCACAAAGACAGGCAGGCAGGCTCACAGAGACAAAAAGACAGGCTCACAAAGACAGGCAGGCAGGCTCACAGAGACAGGAAGGCAGGCTCACAAAGACAGGCAGGCAGACTCACAAAGACAGGCTCACAAAGACAGGCAGGCGGACGTAGACATCATCAGGACCAGTGTGTCAACACAAGGGTTTACAGGCAGGCTCACAAAGACAGGCAGGCAGGCAGGCAGACGTAGACATCACCAGGACCAGTGTGTCAACACAAGGGGTTACACCAGTCAAACTGACCTGGGCGTGTTTCTTGACGATGAAGGGGTCCATGGCGTCCTGATAGAACATCATCCGGTACTCCTGTACATCCTCCCAGAACTGGGCAGCGTCCAGCCATTTCTGTCAATCAACCAATCAGCCAGTCAGTCAACCAGTCAGTTAGACTGGGAAATATCGATCCATTTTTGTGAATCAGTCAATGAATCAAACTGGGCAACATCCATCTATTTTTTATTAACCAGTCAGTCAATTAATCTACCAAAACTGGACTTATTTCTGTCAGTCAACCAGTCAGTCAGTCAAATCAAACAAAGTCTTGACTTAAAAAGCAACAACTTTATTTTGAATAGGCAAATTTAGTATTTGGTCATTTCTCCTTACTTCAGTTACAAGTCTTCTTCTCCTGCTATAACCGTTAAAAAGCAATTTCTATTGCATTCCTTCTTCGTCCTGTTTTTTTCTTTCTTTCTACTTTAATCACTGTCTTTCCCCCCCATTACCTTCCGTTTACATAATTATCTCCCGTCTCGTTGCACCTAGCGTCCATAAAATATTGTGTTAGCTAGCCTACCCTACCGTATTTTCCACTTTGTCAGTTTTGAGCGTCTCCTACACAAGTTTTACCTGCCTGACGCTCAAAGAAACTGTACACTCGGTTGTTGCCTATGTGCATGCTTTCCTCAAATAAACTCCGCTTGATTCAAAGAAGGACCAGTGAGTGAGCTGACAGTGAGGTCAGTGACAGTGAGGTCAGTGACAATGAGGTCAGTCTCCGTGCAGCAACCTCCTCCCAGAACTGGCCCTTGGGTGGCTGCTTATCTCCCCCCCCCCTCCCACCCACCCATATCCTTCTTAAATTTCTGTTCGTTCTTTCCTCCCTACTACCCCCATCCACTTGTGCCATAGTGGCTTGTATTTTGTGTTGTATGCTTTTTGTCTCTTCATGTTGCATATTTATAGAGAATTTTCGTAACACTTATACTTCGTATACTGTGCTGCATTGTATTTGTACTGTAATGCATATGTATAATGTAATGAAACAACTTTTTTTTTTAATAAAAAAAACCCCCCCCCCCAAATCCCAGCACTCCAGTCCCGCAGTGCCCTCTCGTGCATATGTATAATGCAATGAAACAACTTTTAATTTTAAATTTTTTTAAATCCCAGCACTCCAGTCCCGCAGCGCCCTCTCACCTTGTTGTTGGACTTCTTGAGGAAGGCCCTGAAGAAGTGTCCCGAGTCCTTCTCGTGGTACAGCGCCTGCAGCAGCGCCTCCATGCGGCGGCCCCCTTCAAACTGCGAGCTGCTGCTGCCAGCCTCGCTGGGTGCGCGATGCGACGGAGCCGTCAACGGCCGGGACTGTTTGTCCGTGCTGGCAGTGTGCGCTGACGCCGGCGGGCGTCGCTGAGACAGACACAAATGAGACAGACACGTAATTGAGACAGACACGTAAGTGAGAAAACACAAAATTTAATGAGACACACATAAGTGAAACAGACACAAACGAGACAGACACATGTATGAGACAAACACATATATGAGACACACAAATGTGACAGACACACATATAAGACAGACATATAAGTGAGAGAGACACAAATGAGACACACACATATGACACAGACACAAATGGGGCAGACACATGTATGAGACAGTGAGAGAGGCACAAATGAGACAGACACACATATGAGACAGACACAAATGGGACAGACACATATATGATCAGACCAAATACGGAGAGACACACACATGAGACAGACAGACCGACACACACAAAATGGACGGACGCATACGAGACAAAGATGGGACAAACATATGAGACAACGGTATGACAGTCAAAACGGAGACAGACTCAGAAAAGACAAAAAAGGATGAGAAACACGAGGACGAGAAACAAATGGGAGAGTCAAACACGCAAATACAGGAACAAAAAATAGTCACACACACACACACACACAACACACACACACACACACACACACACACACACACACACACACACACACACACACACACACGCATGCGCACACACACACACAGAGTCAGTTATTTAATGCATTGTCTGAACGGTTCTCTCTCTCTCTCTCTCTCTCTCTCTCTCTCTCTCTCTCTCTCTCTCTCTCTCTCTCACACACACACACACACACACACACACACACACACACACACACAACACACACCACACACACACGCGCCCGCGCAGCGCGTCGCAGCCGGACACGCAACACCCACAGAGCAGACGCAGAGAGAGAGAGAGAGAGAGAAAGCACACACACACACACACACCACACACACACACACACACACACACACACACACACACACACACACACACACACGCACGCACCACCACGCACGCAGCAGCACGCACACACACACACACACACACAGTCAGACAGACAAGAGAGAGAGAGAGAGAGAGACACACACACACACACACACACACACACACACACACACACACACACACACACACACACACACACACACACACACACACACACACACACACTTCAACTGGAAACGGTAGACAAATGCAGCATAGCAACACTAAATCCGGCGCGTCAGACGACTATCAGTGTTACCTGTGTTCGTTCAAGCGAAGCCACAGAGGCGTTGTCCCAGGAGTCGGAGGACTCGGAGCCAGATGACTTGGGACGCCGGCGGGACGAGGCCTGCAGGACGGCGGGCTTGGAGGACTTGGGGCGGGACTTGGCCGACGACGGTTTGCTTTGGTGACAACAGAAACCACATTCGCTATCAGCGTGATGGCCGGACGTGGAAGAACTCGTGTGAATGACAGTTTGCTTTACTGGCAAGAAAAGACACACACTTGATCACACTCCGAAAATCGCACCTTCCTCCCAGGAAAGATGTAAACCAGTGCTGGGAGTTTAATATTTGGTATGAGGGTATAGAAGAACTCAGACGGGTGGATGGCGGTTTGCCTTTATTGGACCAGAATGACGGTTGCTATCAGCGTGACAGGTTAACTCTACAGACTGGCAATCCTCGGCGTCACCAGCAACGGGACGTGGGGATCAGCCAAGCGTGCGCTGCATGGCCTGCAGTCAGCAGTAAGTTGGTTGAGTGTTGCTTTACGTCCACAGAAACCGTAGGCACAGAAACATTAGGGACGGGAGCCCAGGACGGCCACCTCGACTTTCACACAGTTCCTGAGCTCTGTGAGCAGTAAGTACCGTGGACCGTGTATATAGGTCCGTGGTAAGTACTACGCATCGTCAGAGTTCAGGAGCCGTGTGTAAGTCGAGGTGGCCGTCCTGGGCTTTCCGTCCTAATGAGCCTTACGGTTTCTGTGGCCGTAAAGCAACATTGAACCATACTTAGGCACTGGTCACAGTTTGTCCCTAATATGTCAACCGACATCCGAGGACATGAAGCTCTACATCATCATCATCATCACCACGCATCGCAGAGCTTAGGAGCTGTGTGAAAGTCGAGGTGGCCGTCCTGGGCTCCCGTCCCTAATAAGCCTACGGTTTCTGTGGACGTAAAGCAACACTTCAACCATCAGCTACGCATCGTGGACGTTAAGCGCCATGTTCACGTACTATTTTACCACGCATCGCCCTCACCTTCCACCCACGGAGGACGCAGATCGCTCCAGCCGCGACATCTGGTCGTGCGCCTTGAGGTGGGCCACCAGCAGCTCTCGCGGCTTCCTCTTGGCCGGCGCCGACGTGCACCTGGGCTGCTGGGGCGGAGGGGGGGCAGGAGGCTTGATGGCGGAGGGCCCGTGCACCCGCCTCAGCCCCACCCGGGGTGTCGTCGGGTCCAGGCACTCGGACGCCGGAGTCGGCCTTTCCCACAGCTGTTGGGGG
>JABMCL010000787.1:387500-390000 GCA_018857735.1 Alviniconcha marisindica
CAGCAACCACAGGTTCTCTCCAGCCGTTCCTCGCAGGAAGCGCTTGAAGTGAGTGATGCCTTTCTGGGAGCGCAGGTTGTGGCTGCGCTGACGCTTGTGGCGCCGGAAGAAGGTGACGTCCTGTTCCTCGTAGTCTTCCTCGCTGTCCAGCAGTGAGTCCACGTCGCTCTCGTTGTCGTCGGCTTTCCCCTTCTTCGTCTTCTTCTCCTCCTCCTGGTTGTTGTCCTGTTCCGGTTGTGGTTTCACGATGGCGACGACGTTGTCCAGCATGTCTGTGGAGATGTGCGCGTACCTGCGGCCGAAAGGGGAGTTGGTGGAATCTTCCCTGTCTGTGTTTACATTCCTTACGGCACAGTAACAGCTTGTGTAAGTCGCAGTAACAGCTTGTGTAAGTCACAGTAACATCTTGTGTAAGTCACAGTATCAGCTTGTGTAAGTCACAGTAACATCTTGTGTAAGTCACAGTATCAGCTTGTGTAAGTCACAGTAACAGCTTGTGTGGTCACAGTATCAGCTTGTGTGAGTCACAGTATCAGCTTGTGTGAGTCACAGTAACAGCTTGTGTAAGTCACAGTAACAGCTTGTGTAAGTCACAGTAACACTTGTGTAGTCACAGTATCAGCTTGTGTGAGTCACAGTACACTTGGAAGTCACAGTATCAGCTTGTGTAAGTCACAGTAACAGCTTGTGTGAGTCACAGTATCAGCTTGTGTAGTCACAGTATCAGCTTGTGTGAGTCACAGTAACAGCTTGTGTGTCACAGTACAGCTGTGTGAGTCACAGTTCAGCTTGTGTGAGTCAAGTAACAGCTTGTGTAAGTCACAGTAACAGCTTGTGTGAGTAACAGTATCAGCTTGTGTGAGTCACAGTAACAGCTTGTGTAAGTCACAGTAACAGCTTGTGTGAGTAACAGTATCAGCTTGTGTGAGCCACAGTAACAGCTTGTGTGAGTCACAGTAACAGCTTGTGTGAGCCACAGTATCAGCTTGTGTGAGCCACAGTAACAGCTTGTGTAAGTCACAGTATCAGCTTGTGTGAGTATCAGTATCAGCTTGTGTGAGTCACAGTATCAGCTTGTGTAAGTCACAGTAACAGCTTGTGTGAGTATCAGTATCAGCTTGTGTGAGTCACAGTATCAGCTTGTGTAAGTCAGCCCTGCGGTCCCTTTCACTGACATGAAACACTAGACAACACGCTCTACTCAAATGGCAATGATCTTCTTCCTCTACTTAAATGATAATGATATTCCTTCTCCCCTCCCCATTCCCCATCCTATCTCTCGTCTTCACACACACACACACACACACACACACACACACACACACACACACACACACACACACACACACACACACACACACACACACACACACACACACACAGATTCTGTTAGGTCAAGAAGGCGAATTAAAACACAGGAAACGTGCTCTGCTCCGATTCAAATGTGGCACTGTTATTTTAAAGAAACTAGACCTCTCAAAAGATGGTTTATCTGACAGATAGAAAAGAACGAAACAAAAACCCAGAACCAAGGATTTTATTTTAAATGCTTCGTTGATTTTACATTGAATTTCTGAACTGAGATTCGTTAGTGATAATTATCGACTGGCTGTACACGACAGCTGTGACAATTGACGATGTTTTCTGCATCCAGTCCCACTAATCATTACAGACGGAACTTGGATTCTGAACTGAAAATAAAATCATCGGGCATTTTGAAACAAACTCTTCTCTTTTCAGTTCTAGTTTTGATTTCTTCTACCTATTGGAGGAAAGCCAGCGTTCTCGGACAAAACAGGTTTTGTGACAGCTACAGTTTCTTTAACTGACCTCCCCCCCCCCCCCCCCCCCATTCTGTCCTCCGATACTCATTTCTTCATTATCTCTCCCCTCCCCCCTCCAACCTCTATGCTCACTGTGACGTCATCATGCTCACACCGCCTAAGGGGAAAACAAAAGAGGGCGCGGGTAGCCGTTGGTTACATGCAGTTCCTCTAATCGTTATTAACAAAACTCGGGTTCTAAATTGAAAAAAAACACAAAAAAACGGGCATTTTAAAAGAAAATCTTTGATTTCCTCTTAGGATTTTTTGAGTTCTTCGACCTGTTGCAGAAAGGACGGCCTTCAGGTTTTGTCTACCTGTTGGAGAAGGGCCTTTCTCTGCCCCCCCCCCCCCCCCCCCCCCCCCCCCCCACTCCACCCCTTACCCAACCCACCCCCTCCCCACCCCGCTCTCTACACGCATCATACTTTTCGTCAGGAAAGAGCTTGATGATGCGAGGGTCCTTGGCCACCTTAGCCTGTGCGATGTGGAACAGGTCAGCCATCGCCTTCTTCATCACCGCCCCCACGATGACGGAGGAGAGGTCATCCAGGCTGGTCAGTACCACGTTCTGCGGTCTCGTCCAGCTCTCGTCCTCGCTCTCCACAGCCTTCTGGCTAGCCTGGGCCTCAGCGCAGCCTTCGCCTGACGAACCGTCCGCTTCGGTGTCGTCGTTG
>JABMCL010000787.1:395000-397500 GCA_018857735.1 Alviniconcha marisindica
ACACTCACACTCACGCACACACACAGACGCACACACACGCGCGCGCGCACGCACACACACACACACACACACACACACACACACACACACACAATCTCCGACTCCCCCCCCCTCCGAACCCAGCCCCCGACAGACAGAACCCCCCCCACCTCCCCCCCCCCCCCCCCCCCCCCCCACCCCCAACCCAGCCCCCGACAGACAGAAAGACCCGCAATCGGAACTGACTGTGACGCTGAAGGAGGTGTCGATCTCCATCTTCTCGGGCCCCTCTGGCGGCACGATGGGGATGAGCGGGATGTCGATGAACGAGTGCTGCTTGGCCACGCGGTAGATCTTGGGCGTGGGCCGCTGGGAGCGGATGGCCGCCTTGATCTGCTGGGCCAACGCCTGCCGCGCCTCGCTGACCACCTCGAAACCCCCGCTCTCCGGGTTGAAGCATAGCGGCTCTGGGAAACTCTGCCAAAGACGTGGTTAGGCGTGGTTTAGGATAGGGTTGTAACACCACCACCACCACCCCTGTGTGTGTGTGTGTGTGTGTGTGTGTGTGTGTGTGTGTGTGTGTGTGTGTGTGTGTGTGTGTGTGTGTGTGTGTGTGTGTGTGTGTGTGTGTGTGTGTGTGTGTGTTGTGTGTGTGTGTGTGTGGTGTGTGTGTGTGTGTGGTTGTGTGTGTGTTGTGTGTGTGTGTGTGTGTGTGTTGTGTGTGTGTGTGTAGGGAGGAGAGAGAGAGAGAGAGAGAGAGAGAGAGAGAGAGAGGAGAGAGAGAGAGAAGAGAGAGAGAGAGAGAGAGAGAGAGACAGACAGACAGAGAGACAGAGAGACAGAGAGACAGACAGACAGACAGACAGACAGACAGACAGACAGATAGACAGACAGATATTGAGGGGTGAGGGTTCAATCAAGGTTAAACGTGCTGACTACCTCGACCGCCCTGTTCTCCTGTGGTGAAACAGCGTCGGGGGGGGGGGGGGGGGGGGGGGGGGCTCCGTGTATATCTCTCTCTATATATATGGGATAATTACCGTTAGGGTAGTGAATACACGTATCATCGTCATGACCAATACATAAATACAAGATCAACCCCTCGTATACACGATCAACTCAAAACACACGATCAGCTCCTAATATATATATAGTCAAATCCTAGTGCGTATAAAATGGCCAAGTAACATTTTGACATAATCAACCAATAAAGTGTACGGCCAAATTAGGAGTGAGGAAAACAGATCCTAGAATATATGATCAACTCCCAGTATGTACATGACCATCTAGTATCTATACTTGATCAACTTTTAATATGCTGATCAACTCCTTGTATGTACTGGCCCACTAAATATCTTGACATGATCAACTCGTAAAGTGCTCGGCCAGGCCACTACTAAGGAGAAAACCCGAGGCCCAGGTAACCAGCAGAAAACTCAAGGTCCTTGCCAACCGAGCAGAGTCTGTTGCTGGGCAGGGATGACGTTTGTCTTGCTGCACGGTAGGAAGTGGTGGCCAATAATCGCTCAGAGGTGCAATGCAAGGGTGACAGTTTTATGATGAAACAGGGCGGCCTTTGCAGCCATTAAACTGGAGCAGCCGTTCTTTCCGTCGAGTCCTGCTCAGCAACAGCATAAAGTTATTACAAGAGATTCTTCGCAGATTTCGTCCTTATTTTCCTCAGGATAGTTTGTCCCCTCCCCTTCCCCTTCCCCTCCTCCTCTTCCTCCTCCTCCCTCTCCCCGCCACCCGAACCCCTGCCCCTGTCTCAACCCAAATTCTACGTTTTATTTATGACGTCCGTTCTAGCTTTCAGTGAAACCCCCACCCGGCTTTTCTCCACGCGTCAGTTGCATACCGCTTTTTAGCGCCGCGTCTGGCAAGAGAAACCTGCAGTTCGGATTGCATTTGTGGTTTTTGAGTGGAAAGCAACTGTTCGCGGAACATTTGCAGAGGGCAATAAACTTGACCAAGTTTACCTCCACCTGCCTTCAGAAATTAAAAAAACACCACCAAAGGGAAACGGACAATCTTGGAAAAACATCACCAAAAGGAAACGGACAATCTTGGAAAAACACCACCAAAAGGAAGCCAAAGAAACAAAACAAACAAGCTTCGTTTTGGTCTTTCAGTCGCGCCATTTTTTTCCAGTTGTTAATTTCTTCTTCTTTTTCTTCATTATCCTGTTGGCTGATTCTTCTGCAAGTGAACCAAGTGAACGCTAAGACATATCACTTGCTTCACTATTTGTTTGTAAAATAAGGAATCAACAAACAAGGAAGTTCATTAGCGCTCGAACTGAATTGGCCTCAACTGAATAGTCACACTGAATCGGAAACAGAACGACGCCCAGAACGCTTCCGCAAAATCAACAAGCAATGGAATTAATTAGCGCTCGAAAGACGTCACATAAACATAAGAACAAGAAATAAGAGTCTACTCGAAAATGTATGCGTTTTCTATATCGTCCTACTAAAAGCAGGCGTCCTTTTTAACCTTTGAGTGTGTTCTGGTCTTCTTG
>JABMCL010000787.1:405000-407500 GCA_018857735.1 Alviniconcha marisindica
ACGTTGTCGGTGGGGTCAACTACGTCTCTGTCCGTCGGGTTGGCCGGTGTCACAGTTCAAGAAAAGGGAGAGAAGGGGAGAGAGAGAGGAGAGAAGGGAGAGAGGGAGAGAGAGAGAGAGAGAGAGAGAGAGAGAGAGAGAGAGAGAGAGAGAGAGAGGAGAGAGAGAGAGAGAGAGAAGAACGAACGAACAACGATTATTTTTATTAAGAGGGGAATGGGAAAAAGTACAATACTTTTTTCATCCAGCCCTCGGGAAAACAACAATCGAAAACAAATAATTATAAATTTAACAATCATATTAACTATTGAGAGAGAGAGAGAGAGAGAGAGAGAGAGAGAGAGAGAGAGAGAGAGAGAGAGAGAGAAGAGAGAGAAGAAGAAGAAGAAAACGAAACCAAAGGAAACAAAACAAAACAGACAGACAGACAGACAAAAAACGGACAAAGGAAGAAACCGAGAATGGGGACATAGGGGGCAAAAAAAACAAGAAAAAAATTTAAAAAAAGAAGGGGGGTGGGGGGGAGGGGGGACGAAAGAAGAGGGGGTTGGGGGGGGGAAGGGGGTTTCTAATATTTGTGTCTTAATTCTTTGGACAAAAACAACCGCTGGGCGGGGGCCCCATTTTTCCGCGTATATCCTGGAAATCAACTCTGTATTCCCCCAAACCCCTCGGCGTGAGCACCCCCCAGTAAACTAATGGCAATAGCAGAAGTAGTATGGGGAAAAAACCCTGACTTTCCAGGGTTGGTTGTTTAAACCGCAAACCCCGGGTTTTTCTCCGGAGGGTACTGGCGGGGGCCGAATCCCAGGAGGTGGGGAAAAAGGGGGGGCTTTTACATAACGCCACTGTCACCACCAGAATAATTCCCGATAAGATGGGCAGCGATGAGAACCATTTTAATGTTCTTCTTTTAAAAAATTGTGAGGGAACAAAAAAGGTTTTGGGACAAGACAGTTCCACAAACCACAACTTTTAAGGAGAGAGGAGAACCGAAGCGGAATCGAACCGAGGTCCTTCTGCTTACCAGCCTAACGCCTTACCGCTAGGCCAAACCGGCCTCATTCATGATTGGCGGGTAAAGTAAACATGGTGCTTAACGTCCACAGAAACCGTACGGCTTATTAGGGACGGGGAGAAGGGGGGGAAGGGGGTATGGAGGTGGGGGAAGAGGGAGATTATATCCCTATCGCACACTGTCCCCAAACCAGAATGATTCTGCATTAAGATGGGCAGCGATAGAGCCATTTTAATGTTTCAGTAGGAAGTGATGGACAAAGTCACAAGACAGTGTCCACAAACCACAACCTTTCTGAAGAGAAAGGAGAGCCGAAGCGGTATCGAACCGACGTCCTTCCGCTTACCAGCCTAACGCCTTACCACTAGGCCAAACCGGCTCACATTTGGCGGGTCGCGGCACTTTATGCATATGACCCGCCACGTCGGCAGATATTTTCGGTCTTCATTTTGAGCCAATGAATTGCGTGCATTTTGTCTTAAAATGTATGGCATTCAGCTGATGTCTGTAAATGACCTGATTTCCTTGGAATTCTTGGGATCTCATCTACGGAACTATATACGGTAAACAATGTTCTTGCCTTCTTATTCCAGATACAAAGCGTGAGAAGTGTCCCGTTCATTCACCACAAAACATTCAGTCTCGTTCGGCTGAGGATCTTTCGTGGCATCAAAGTTCGGAACCAGTGCTGTTTACATATTAAGAAGCAATTTTGTTCACGCCGCACTCTGCGCGTACAAGTCCACTGCCAGTGGGTACGACACCAGTAACACTGGAGACACCTCACTGCGAAAACCCACGAAGAGAACGCCCCACCCCCTCAACACACACACAACGCTCCTAACACCTTCGTCCCAAACCAAAACCTTGAGTTATTGCCACGGGTCTGTTAAACTGCATCCGACACACACACTTTCAGGGACAGTAACTCGTCATCAAAAAGCGGAAGACTCTTTTCTTCCAAGACGATTTATATTCTTCACCTGTGTGACAATTAAATACCAGATGAGGTTCCTCCGCTGATAACTATTTGCTGCCTCACGTCAGTGTGGTTACTTTTGCACAATCCCAAGCTGACATGAAACCCCAGCTACAGTTCCTCCGTTGACAACAGCCTCAGATAAGCACGCCTGACTGACAGTGTGTCTTTGATTCGCTGGACAAAGAGAACTCCGTGGCGTTTCCGTTGCCTGGTCTGTGCATTACTTAAACCCAAACACTGTCAGCAGTCAGTCTTATTCGGTTTGAGATGGGCAGGTTTTCATTGATCGACTGGCTGATTAATGATTAACTGATTGGTGGGTTTGTACATCGCTGAATGTACTTATGGATCAACGTAGCCAAGAAAGCTTCCATGCGAGCGTGCTTGGACTCGAAATCGTGCCTCTCAAGAAGGTCCAGAAAAATAGAAAAATATGACTAAATCGTTTAAAAAAGAAAAGAAAAGAAAAGAAAAAACTTTTTTAATTTAATTTTTTAGTA
>JABMCL010000787.1:412500-427500 GCA_018857735.1 Alviniconcha marisindica
ACACACACATTCACGTCATGTACGCACATGCAAGCACGCACACGTACTCACATACGCACGCACGTACTCCCCCCCCCCCCCCCCCCACCACACACACACCACCACCACCACAACAACAACAACAACAGCACCACCACCAACAACAATAACAACAACAAAAACCACACTTCCAAGTAACTACTCTCTCCTTGCCACCCTTAAAGCAGGTATATCAGAAGTACTTGGCTAGTAGAGTAGGACTGTCACAGTCACTTTGCCCCAAGCAGAATTTGACGACACAAGGGTTGGTCTAAAAGGGTTTCAGTGTGCAGAGCGACAGCCATGGGCCATATCTATATATATATACGTCCTTTAAAGCGTTTGCCTCAAGCACAAACGATCGGGTTAGCCCAACACCAACAAAAAGGAAGAGACAAAAAGCGGTGGGGGGTGTGGGGGTGGTGTGTGTGTGTGGGGGGGGGGGGGGGGGGGTAGTATTAGCATTCTTCAGTTACTAAGGGACTTATTTCGCATCGGGGTAGGGTCGTATAAAACAGGATTGGGAACTTCGCAATGTTAAGTATGTGTTACACACACACACCCACACACACACACACACACACACACACACACACACACACAAACACACACACACACACACACACAATTCTCTCTCTCTCTCTCTCTCTCTCTCTCTCTCTCTCTCTCTCTCTCTCTCTTCTCTCTCTCTCTCTCTCTCTCTCTCTCTCTCTTCTCTGTCTCTCTCTCTCTCTCTCTCACACACACACACACACACACACACACACACACACACACACACACACACACAACACACAACACACTAACAAACACACAACAACACACACACACACACACACACACACAACACACACACACACAACACACACACACACACACACACACACACACACACACACACACACAACAACACACACACACACCACCACACACGCACATAAAACAACACACACACACACACACACACACACACACACACACACACACACACACACACACACACACACACGCACAACGCACGCACCACGCACCACCACGCACACGCACCACGCACGCACACGCACGCACCCACAAAAAACAACAACACAACAAACAACACATCAACACTCCAAAACCCACCACACCACACAATACAATCTGTTCTCTCTCTCTCTTTTCTCTTTCTCTCTCTAGTTTCCTAATGTTTGATACACCTGGCATTTTATGTGTTTATGTATAAGTGTGTGCGCACGCCCAGGCGTATGCGTGCAATTATGTTTTAAATATATGGATATATTTTCCTTGGATGGTGAGGTACATTTCTTGTCTTGATTGTATACCAGCTCTGTGCTAAGTATACAAAATATTAATTTAAATGTTTTAATCCTTTTATCTTTCCAATTTCTGTTCATAGTATTAGCAGTAGTAGCGGTAGTATATTGTTATCATCGCAGTGCTATTAGAATATTCATTGCCACATCATTGCCATGTATGTGTGTGTATGTGGAGGAGGGGTGTGCGCGCGTGCGCGTGGGCGTGTGTTTGTGTGTGTGTGTGTGTGTAATATGTGCATACATGTCTGTGTATATACATGAATGTGTGTATATGTATATATTCCTTCTATATCTTTTACTTATTAATTTGTTTATATTTTGTTGTAGTTGTTGTGTGTGTGTGTTTGTTGTTGTTGTTGTTGTTTTGTTTTTGTTTGTTTTGTTTATTTTTATGTACTAATTTAGTATCCATTTCTTTTTCCTTGTTGATATTGTCGTTTTTCTTAAGCTTAATTTTATCCCTCCCCTTCCCTTGCTCTCTCTGTAAATTACCCAGTTTTTTTTGTTTTTGGTTTTTTGTTTTTTGTTGTTGTTGTTTTTGTGTGTTGTGTGTGTGTGTGTGTGTGTGTGTGTGTGTGTGTGTGTGTGTGTGTGTGTGTGTGTGTGTGTGTGTGTGTGTGTGTGTGTGTGTGTGTGTGTGTGTTTAACTGTGTTTTAGACTTTTTTGCTCCAGTTGTTTTTCACTGCTATTTTTTTCATTTCCGTTGCAATCGCTGTCTGGTTTTATATGTGTTGTTGTTGTTGTTATTATTATTTTTTTTAAATTGTTTTTTTATTTTTACTGATGCTGTATTTGTGTATAGCCTTCTGTAATAATATTTAACTGTGAATGTCTTGGTTATTAGTAGTACTGTAGCAACGGCAGATATGTGAGTCGGCCTTTGTGCTAATATCTTCACCGTTGAGAAATAAAGTTCAATCAATCACACACACACCACACACACACACAACACACACACACACACACACACACACACACACACACACACACACACACACACACACACACACACACACACACACACACTACACACACGATACACACACACACACAACACACACACACACACACACACACACACACACACACACACACACACACACACACACACACACACACACACACACAGAACAACAACAGCAACAACCACAACAAAACTAAAAAACAGATCATCGCTGGAATTTGTCTAATAATTATTGTCATTTTCTGCGACTTTTATCTGGAGTGCCATGCTAAGAAGACTGCACCGCGTATTATGAGCGCAGAGCGACACACAAAAGAAGCCGCCCGCTGGTGTTGTCAGAGAGTGAGTGTACAAGATAAGAGTGTTTGCTTTTGCGGCAAAGCGTGGCCACCACGCCGGCGAGAGATTGAAGGGAGAGAACTGCAATTACTGAGTTATCGCAAAGGTTTACAGCTTTCCTCGCTTACTTCCCGTCAATGCACCCAAAGACGTACGTTTCATCGGCCAAAATGTCAGTTACTTTCCAGCGAATACTGTAAACCCGTGTAAGAAGGCTTAAACGTCCGGGTCCACAAGAGGAGACGTCAGATCGTTGGTGGGCTATCATCCATAGGAGACACTGCGCTGCTGCCTTCGGTAGTGTTCAGCAGAGCTTGTTTTAATTCAACATAAGCAGGATACTACCTACTATGCCCCCTACTGACGACAATGTTAGCTGAGTCGCGAAATCAGACTAGGTGAGCGTACCCCCCCCCACCCCCCTTCCGTCCCCCACCCCGAGAGCAGACCACCACCAAATCACTCCTCCTATGTGGACTCTCTGACGTTGCCGAGGACTTTGATCAGAACTACCTCAGACAAAGGAGTCAGGAACACCGAGACTGAGTTCACCACGAAAGCATGGCATGAAGGGCTACAGAAGCTGAGACTTTTTTTATGCAGTGATAGGTAAGGAGAAGGAGGATAACTGATGATGCTGTGGAGGTCCACTTCGGTCTGAGGCCACTTGACAGGCGTGTCATAATTATCCCTGTATTATCCAGGCCCGGGAACTGCGGCACCTGCAGTGTTGGTGAAGTAATTAGATGAAGCTCGGATGTGTGGTTCCAGCCTTTTTTGTTGGGCCCATAGCAGTCCCAGCGCTGGGCAGGAGCAGCCACGGATGAAAAATCCCACACGACTCCTGTGGCGGGGACTGATTTGAACCAAGCTCTTCCGACCCACAGTCCCACACACTAACCACAACCCTACGGGGGCCGGTGTGTGGATGTGTTTATGCCACTTTTCATTTTACGTGGCTGCCCGTACTACAGTAAACATTATAGGCCTAAGTTTTTAGACAGAAAGAGAGTTTCGCATTGCCTCCAACAACCTTATGCAAACAACTGGACATGAACAAGAACAAGGGTCACAAAATGTAACCGGCGACAGCAGTACCAAGAGAACACAAGGGTATGAAAAACAGTGGGGGTGAAATGATGCACACGTCACATAGTGAGCCGGTTTGGCCTAGCGGTAAGGCGTTAGGCTGGTAAGCAGAGGGACCTCGGTTCGAATCCGCTTCGGTTCTCCTTTCTCTTCAAAAGTTGTGGTCTATGGACACTGTCTTGTGACTTTGTCCCTCACAAACAATGAAACATTAAAATGGTTCTCATCGCTACCCATCTTAACGCAGGAGTCATTCTGGTGGTGACAGTGTAGCGATAGGTATATAATCTCCCTCTTTCCCCACCTCCATACCCCCTTCCCCACTTCTCCCCGTCCCTAATAAGCCTTATTGTTTCTGTGAACGTTAAGCACCATGTTTACTTACTTACTGCACACGTCACCGCTTTTGACAACTAAGGCTATTTCGTAAAACACTCAGCTGAGACCGGCTACGCCCTGTCAAGCCGAGGAAGAAGATAAAGAAGGAAAACCAGTATTTCAGTTTTGACTGAAAGTACCTGTGGTGGACTACAGACTATGACCGATGGAGTGCTGCCGCATGGTGCAAGACAGTGTAAGTACACTGCGATCACTGTGATCAGCCTGAAGTGTGTGTTTCTATGTCTGTGACGACTGACAGTTATTGAAAAACCAGTGATCCCACACTGAGATAACCGAGTGATTCACAAACCGTGCCACTGCTAAGTTACGCGTTATGGCGGGAGGAGGTGGGGAGTGGGGGGGGGGGGGGGGGGGGGGAGGGGGGGGAAGGGGCGGGGGGGGGGGGGGGGAGGGGGTCAAACAGCCTGATCGACATGTGTCTACTCTGGAATTTTCAAAGACTGTCATATGCTTCCATTTTGACAGCTGTGCTTGTTGGCAAGCGTGCGTTATTAGCAACAGCATGTGATCGGCACAGGGCATTTGTCGTGCAGCAATGATCAATCACACAGACGAAAGAAAAATCAATACTTCTGGCATACGCACTTCTTTGATGTCTTGAGATGAAATAAATTTGACGGGGGTTGGGGGTGGGGTGGGGGTGGGGGAGTTAAAGAGTTGAATGGGTGCAACAGAATGTCACCATCACCTAGTGGTGTGGGGCTGGGTGGAAGAAGATGGCACAAATTGTTTGTGGTAATAAACCTCTCTCTCTCTCTCTCTCTCTCTCTCTCTCTCTCTCTCTCTCTCTCTCTCTCTCTCTCTCTCTCTCTCTCTCTCTCTCCCCCCTCCCTCTCTGTGTGTCTCTCTCTTGCTCGCTCGCACACACATTCGCCACACACACATGCACTCAAGCACACGTTCAGAGCACATGCCACATGCGTATATACACAACCGAAGAGAATGAATGGGAAAAGAAAACTACAAACACACCAAAAGAGTTTTAAAAAGCTAAAAGAAAGAAAGAAAGAAACAAACAACAAAGACGGGAAAACGCGGAACAAAACCAGAAGGGAAAAATTCGATACTCATTACAGAGACCACAGCATATTTCCACGAATAACCAGATCGATCATGATCCCACCCCCACCCCCACGCCTCCAAAGGCGTCACAATTTAGATTGCGACTACCATTACAATCCAAACCGAATCCTAGTTGAACACCCCCCTACACACACACACACACACACACCACACACACACACACACACACACACACACACACACACACACACACACACACCACACATACACACTCCCCTCTCTCTCTCATCTCTCTCTCTCTCTCTCTCTCTCTCTCTCTCTCTCTCTCTCTCTCCTCTCTCTCTTCTTCTCTCTCTCTCTCTCTCTCTCTCTCTCTCTCTCTCTCTCTCTCTCACACCACCACACACACACACACACACACACACACACACACACACACACACAACACACACACACACACACACACCACACACACACACAACACACACACACCACACACACACACACACACACACACACACACACACACACACACACACACACACACACACACACACACACACACACACACACACACAGCTCAAATATCCCCAGTCCTACGCCCAAGCCTATACAAGAAAAGCGAATAAGCAGACAGAGAGAAAAAAGCATTCATCTGATTGCACACGGGCAGCCCACAAAGGCCTCTATGCCCAACCTGTGCTCCGTGGACACAAAAGACACGGCGACGGCAACGGTGCGCTTGCATCCATTGAGTGGCGGAGGCGGGAGGGGGGTAACGGGCAGGGTGATCGATAGATCGATATCACTCTGACTGGAGCTTTGTCGGGGATTAGTGACAGCAAGGCAGCTTCCGGGGAGTTGCGAGGGGTCGTCAATCACCCGTGTTTTACTGCCTGCCTGCGTGCTGTGTGGCCTGATGGGTGACAGAGGGACGGCGCTGACAGTCCAGAAAATGAAAAAACGGGGATTTGCATCCAGCTGCTGGGGGTGCCAGACTTAGCAAGTAGACATCCACGTGTGCTCCCAACACCAGTATAACGCTACCTGTCGTGCTAACACCAGCATAGCGCCACCTTTGGTACCAGTATCAGTACAGCGCCACCTATGGTACCAGTATCAGTATAGCGCCACCTATGGTACCAGTATCAGTATAGCTCCACCTGTGGTACCAATATCAGTATAGCGCCACCAATATCAGTACAGCGCCACCTATGATGCCAATATCGGTATAGCGCCACCTATGGTACCAATATCTGTATAACGCCACCAATATCAGTATAGCGCAACCCATGGTACCAATATCAGTATAACGCCACCAATATCAGCACAGCGCCACCTATGGCAAAATATCAGTACAGCGCCATCCATGGTACCAATATTAGTACAGCGCCATCTATGGTACCAATAACAGCACAGCGCCACCTATGGTGCCAATATCAGCACAGCGCCACCTATGGTACCAACATCAGTACAACGCCACCCACCGACCAGGTACCAGTAGAACAAATACTTGCCACAGTTACTGTTACTGACTCTATCGCTCCCTTGGGTGGAATCTGTATTAACCCATTGCACCCGCATCACGACCACATCCGGTCGGGTCCATCCGCTGCTGATGGTCGTTATCAAAATACTGGTTCCGTTGCCCCCCGAGACCTATTCCACCAGCTACTGGTGTGGCGGAAAGTATCATTTGGCCAACGGCACGGCCACATATGCCTTTGTGTTTTTGTTTTTGCTTTTATATTGAAGTAGTTTTCAGCCCACAGTCTTGTGTAATGGGGGTTGTGTGACCCTGGCCCCACTGCAGTAGCCGTGCTGCTGGTCCATGCAAATGGTGTTTGAAGGAACGGGTTTTGAGCAATAAGCAGAACAGACTCTAACTAAAAACATAAAATTTAGGATTTTGTTTGATGTTATAGTCATTTTCTAATGTGACTCATCGGAGTGAGAAACAGAGGGGCCGGCGGCACACAACAACGACAAGTGTCCCTGCTGGCCCGTGTTGCACGCACCGCTCCTTTGGTATCCCGCACGAAAGTTGCGTGCTCACGTCGCCCGAGGAACAGGATCAAAGACGTCGCGGGTAACGGCTAGGCCATCTGAGACACATGACAACGTCAGCTGTGACACATGACAATGTCAGTTGTGACACATGACAATGTCTGCTGTGACACATGCCAATGCCAGCTGACATGACAATGCCAGCTGTGACACATGACATTTGACAATGTTTTCAATTGTCGAGTCCCGCTAACCGCCACCGACGCAAGAGGATTTTAAACTGAAATTAAAATCCACGGAACACGTCATAACAAAATCTGTGATTTTAATTTCAATTTTGATCTCTTGCACCTGTTCCAGAAAGGTCGACCTTCTTGGACAACACGAGAAGTCTAGTTCCTTTAAAGAGAAATATACAACTGTTAGAATTCCGGTCATAATTATTCACTTCGCCAAATTAAGCCTAGTCTTAGCATGACTAGGCTGCAGAGGCGAAGCGAATAATTATGACTGGTATAAACGGAGTTTTTTCCCGCGTGGCTCTCTGCTGTTTTCACCTGTCAATACTATCCATGACTAAGATCTCGGAGTCATTCCGACAACGCGGAGAAAAAGAATGGAGGGCGAATGTGTGCTCTTCCTGTTGTGGTTGCAGTTGCTGTGGCGGCAGGGGCTGCACGTAAACAAGTCAACACCAAATTAAGGCCAATCCCTTTGCACTGATCTGCACTGATAATGGGTCCGTATATCAATACAGCCCAACACTACCTTGTCGCGACCCGTGCGGCTGACTTGCAGACGTAACAATCCCCTAACTAACTTTATCGCCGTAACAGAATCTGTTCACACAAGACTTCGCCTCCTCAATGGTTCATGATGACTGCACGCCGTGTCGGTATCTGGTATCTGGGTGCTGGACGCGTGAAGTGCGTTCTCGCCTGGCGAACAAGAGGCCGGCAGTCTGGGTGGGTGCCGTCCTAATCCCCGACAGCGGCGAGTACTCGGCGGTGCCCTCTGGATTAACCCCTTCACTGCCCCACTGTGTAAAACTTCCGGGTTAAAAGATGCACGGAGGTGCCTGCAAACAATATATTTTCTTGTCCTACAACCCATCGACTTTCAATGCTATGCGTTTTGATGAAAATCCTTTAGTCACATGCTAGTGCGAAAAAGAAGACAAAGGGGTTAAGGGTTTTAAATTCCGCACTATTATTGGTTATTTTCAAGTGACATCATGGCAGTGAAGGGGTTAATAGTGCTTCGTTGGTGTCTTCGTGGCTGTCCGGAACAAGCTGTAACCGGAAGCCATCAACAACTCCCTTGTCGTGTTAGTGATAGTCCAAAACAATAAGCCAACAGCAATTCTCTTGTTCTCGAGTTCGTGATTGTAATAATTATAATAACTCTTATATAGAGCTATGTAAGAGTAAAAAATTACGAGCTCCTGGCGCTGTTCATTATTAACATCAAAATCCACTTGACGCTTGTTTTTTCCAAAACAATAAGCAACCAGAAGCCGACAGCAACTCCCATAAAAAAATTAATTGCGATTAATACACCCGAAGTTGACTAGCACAGCCTGTTTAGCTGGCCCTGTGAAGAGGGCCATTCTATGCACAGTTCGCCCGCGGCGACGGTTGGTCGAACACTGGCTGAGATTTCACTGTTTTGGGTTGGCCTCCTCCTTCACACTGATACCATCAACTTGTCTGTTGCAGAATGGTGGAGTCGAGAGTTTCTTCCGTCCAATCATCAGAAGATATTGAAAGCGAGATGTCGACAAAAAAAGTCGATGAGATCACAGACAATAGCATAACTGCGGACGACCTGGACGCACAGTAGCCCTCTCTACGGGGCTGGGTTTATCCATCTAGAAGTCGTCCTTATAAGTTACAGACTCCAGTTCGGTCCTTTTGCTCACAACCTGGGCCAGTTTGACAGGCGAGGCACTAGCAGTCGTCATCCGAACTCATTGTGAGTTTTTTTAGAACTGTCTAAAAACTGAAGTTAACCACACACACACACAGATTATATCGAGAAAAAGGTAATGAGAACAGATGAAGAAGCTAAAACAGAGTGGTGTACATAGAACTGTGAAACAAAAAAATATGTCCCAAAATGCAAAAAGAAACATGAGACCACTTATTGATTACGGTCCTCTCTTTCGTGACTGTCGCTCTCTCTCCACCTGCTCTCTCTCCCCACAAACCCCCCCCCCCCCCACCCCCCCCCCCCACCACCACCACACACCCTCTCTCTCTCTAGCATGTACAGGGCACAACAGTCACACGCACGCACAAACGCACGCGCGTGCATGCACACACTCACACACACATACACTCAAACACACACACACACACACACACACACACACACACACACACACACACACACACACACACACACACACACACACACACACACACACACACACACACACACACACACACACACGCACGCACGAACGCACGCACGCACACAGACTGTCGATTTCAGGCGACTGTGTGCGGGTCGCTATCGGGGAGCGGTATAAGGAGGGATTAAGGGCCGGTGGACAGAGGAACCAGTGATAACACGCCCGGCTCACCGTCCCGACTCTATCTGTTTGCACATTGAACAGTGGTTACCGCACTCATTCTGTTCTATTGTCTGTACAAGGTATATTGACAGTTTCAGTTTAGAGATGATTTTGTTTGTTTTTTACATCGGGGCTGAGCGCGCGCGCGCGTGCGTGTGTGATTGTGTGCGTGCGTGTGTGTGTGTGTGTGTGTGTGTGTGTGTGTGTGTGTGTGTGTGTGTGTGTGTGTGTGTGTGTGTGTGTGTGTGGGGTGTGTGTGTGTGTGGGTGTGTGTGTGTTGTGTGTGTGGTGTGTGTGTGTGTGTTGTTGTGTGTGATGTGTGTGTGTGTGTGTGTGTGTGTTGCAGTGTATGGGTGAGTGGTGTTGTGTGTGTGTGTGTGTGTGTGTGTGTGTGTGTGTGTGGTGTGTGTGCGGCGTGGCGTGCTGTATCATGTGAGTGAGTGAGTGGAGTGAGTGAGTGTGTGTGTGTGTGTGTGTGTGTGTGTGTGTGTGTGTGTGTGTGTGTGTGTGTGTGTGTGTGTGTGTGTGTGTGTGTGCATGTGTGTGCGCGTGCGCGTGCGTGTGTAGGATGCACGTGTATGTTAAACAACAAAACTTTAAACTAACAGTAATTTCGATATAAAACAACGAATGTAGATAATGGACGGAATGTATGTAAAATTACAAATTACATATATAAACTACAACACCATCCATCAATACCCTTTCTCTGTCCGCTTCACCAAAGAATCTGCTTTAACATCAAGTAAGTGAGCCTCTTTGTTCTTCAAGAACGAATGTTCCGGAAATAAGCGTTGTCGTTCCGCGATAGCTCAGCCGGTAGAGATTCATTGTCATAGTACTCCGACCATAGCGGACGGTCGGGTCACCGTGGAAATAATGCTTCTGTGTCGGACCATTCCCAACGAGTATTCATGAGGTGATATCACTAAGGTAACCGAAATCGAAAGCGAGGCTTTGGGGTGTAGGCTACGGTGCAAACGACAAAATAATCTCTTCGGGCTCTCGCCACTGTTGCACACCCCAGCTACACATTACATCTGCTGACGACCCACGGTGACCTCGCTCATTAAGAATGGTTCATGACGCTCTCTTTGACGAGCAGAACCGCTCTAACAGATAAACCGCCATGGCCCAGTCAGAATGATCGTCGGCTGCAAGAGATTCAGTTTTCTCCTTCCTTTATTTTTGCTCTCTGTCTGTCTGTCTGTCTGTCTGTCTGTCTGTCTGTCTGTCTGTCTGTCTGTCTGTCTGTCTGTCTCTCTTTCTGAACCTAAACTACAATCCTTGTAAAATAAAGTTTTCGAGTTCGAGTTCTCTCTCTCTTTCAGACTGATCGTCGGCTGCAAGAGATCCAGTTTATTTTCTCCTTCTATTATTTTTGCTCCCCCCCCCCCCTCTCTCTCTCTCTCTCCCCCTCCCTCTCCTCCTTATTTTCTCTCTGTACTTTATGAACCTGTTGCTTGTCGCTCGGACCATCGAGTGAAGTCATTGTCTCACGTTCTGTCTGAGTTCCAGCCCGTGGCGCTGTCTTACAGTCAGCAAGGTTAAACTGCTTTGAGTGAGTGAGTGTGTGTGTGTGTGTGTGTGTGTGTGTGTGTGTGTGTGTGTGTGTGTGTGTGTGTGTGTGTGTGTGTGTGTGTGTGTGTGTGTGTGTGTGTGTGTGTGTGTGTGTGTGTGTGTGTGTGTGTGTGTGTGTGTGTGTGTCTCACAGTCAGCAAGGTTAACCTGCTCGCCCGATTCGATGATGCTTTACGTCCTCAGAAATCGTATGGTTTATTGGGGACCGGGGAAGACGTGGAAGACGGGAGGTTTACGAACGAGAGCCCAGGTTGCCCCCCCCCCCCCCCCACCCCACCCACCCACTGTTCACACAGCTCTGAGCTCTGTGCGTGCTCGCAAAGCAGTGACGAAGTTATGGTCAGCCAGGTGAAGCTTGGGAACTGCTTCCACGGCGACAACTAAGGGGGGCAACCTATTCTCGTAGGCGGGGTCGGAAAGCATGTGTCGGCTCTCGCAAGCGCTGAGTCGCTTCCTTTGTCTGAAATAAACTCGAAGACAAGTTCGTGCCAGCCCGCGCGAATAATAACCTATACAGAATTATTTATCTGTCATTTCCTTGAACAAAATGTAGCCGCTGTTCGTCGATAAATAGGCAGTTCAAAGGGAGCTCTCTTTCTGTTCGTCTCGGAGTGCACCGGCTAAATGGCTTCAACTAAACTCTTGAAGCAAGCACACACAAAAAACGTGTTCCGTTTTTCTTTACATCTAAATTAGACGACGCAACGTCCAAAACGTACGCCTCGACTTCGATTGTTCATTGTGGAACTCGCCACTCATTATCAAGGCAGAACACGAAGTCTCCCACACCCTGTTGTGTTGTTACGACTTCGCGGTAATGGATTCCTTGCACAGGGAGCCCTGGCGCTCCGCTCACATTCATACGCAGGGGCACTGATTTCTGCTTCTCTCACTCCGGTGGAGCAGCGTACGACACTCCAAGCCCGGCGAAAGGCCCGGGTGCTTGCTACCCACGATTTAAAAAAAAAAAAAGCCGGGTGGCCCGAGGTAGGTATAGCAGCGTGTCACCCACAAAAGATACTCTCGCACCTGAGATAATCTAGCACAGTGGCGGTTCTCAGTCACCCCGTGCTCACCGCCAGGCGCTCGCTCGCTGAGACCAGCGCCCTGCTCCCCAGTCACACCGCCTGAAAATCTCCCAACGGCAAATAATTACAGGCATTATTCGCTTAGGAGCCGAAGCTCCTTAAAACCTGCATAAAAATAGTGCGGTGGCGTCAACCCACATGGACGTGAAAGCCGGTCCCGCAGACGAGAGAATAAGGCGTCTTTCACTGGCGGGGCACAGACAGTGATTGTGATGCACTAAAGTGGGATTTAAAAAAAATCCTCTGGCAAATAGAGATCAAATCCATTGACGCTGTTTTAATTGGGCATAAAGATATATGTACTCGTTGTCCCACGCTGACAGAGAGAGAGAGAGAGAGAGAGAGAGATCAAATCCATTGACGCTGTTTTAATTGGGCATAAAGATATATGCACTCGTTCTCCCACGCTGAGAGAGAGAGAGAGAGAGAGAGAGAGAGAGAGAGAGAGAGAGAGAGAGAGAGAGAGGGTAGAGAGAGAGAGAGGAAATACAGACGATGGAGCATAGAAGAGAGAGAGAGAGAGAGAGAGAGAGAGAGAGAGAGAGAAGAGAGACGAGAGACAGAGACAGAGACAGAGACAGAGACAGAGACAGACAGACAGACAGACAGAGAGAGAGAGAGAGAGAGAGAGAGAGAGAGAGATCAAATCCACTGACGCTGTTTTAACTGGTTATTCACACTCGTGCTTTTGCGCTGACAGAAAGATTGAATCCACTGATACTGTTTTAGGTGGTATACATAAATCACTCGTGTTGTCAGCCTGTGACGGTGAGACGGCAGCAAAGACAGCGCGTGGTGGTACTGGGTAACGGTAACAGCGATAACGCTGGGTAATAACCATATATCTATATATATATATATCTATATATACACACACACGCTAACACACTCTAGATCGTGGCTGTATACCTGTATAACTATAAATAATTCAGTTATAGTTTAAACATAACGAATCATATTGATGGCTATCAATACACACACTCTCTCTCTCTCTCTGGTCCTGTCTTCTTAGAAACTCCACGGCTCATCCACTCAAATCATTATCATCTCAGTCCTCCGAGACCCCTCGATCGAATCACCAGCCCGATCTCCAACAAAACATATATATGTCGGCTGAGACACCCACCTCCCACCATCACTCCCGCCCCCCCCCCCCTCGCCCCCCCCCCCCCCTCCACCCCCCATACGCCTGCCACACACTCTGTCAAACCGAACCCCAAAGACCCGCCTTGTCTCACTCAACGAGACCGTATTTAACCAACCAGGAACTCATTTTGGAGCAGCAAAGTGCTGCAAACACGGGGGTCAAATGACAGAGCGGAACTACATTACTCCTTAACAAAGGACACCAGTGGAACCGGCTGGTGTAAGTACGTGCTGTATGTATTCACGGTCTATAATGTATACCAGCCGGTATACATGCGTGTATGGCATACGGCACGCTGGAAAGGCTTGCTGGTGTCTGTGTACACTTGTAGTTAATGTCTAGCAGCGACTGACTGCGGCTCTTGTTGTGATCAGCGTGAGAGAGACAAACACTGACAGCTGGGGGCATGCGTTGCCATTACGATGTCTGACACTGCCGCACAGCAGGGCCAGGTAGAGTCTTTGGAACTCTGGCTGTGTTGGCCAAAAGCAGTCAGCTCGGTGACGAACGCTTGTAACTGGTTAATATTTCAGTCAGCCATTTTCTCAAATGCAGAATCTAATCCGATGAGTCAAAATCGACGAATGAAGTATCAACGAAAGCAAACTTCATTTCTTTGGACAGACAGACAGACAGGGTTGCAAAGGGCCCCAAACAGGCAGACTATACAGACTAACATGGTCAGGACTCATTGGGACAGTCACGTGGCTAACGTGGTCAGGATACGCTGGCATAGTCAACTCACTGGGACAGTCACAAGACTAACATGGTTAGGACTCACTGGGACAGTCACAAGACTAACATGGTCAGGACTCACTGGGACAGTCACGTGTCTAACGTGCTCAGGACACACTGGGACAGACACAAGACTAAAATGGTCAGGACTCACTGGGACAGTCACAAGACTAACATGGTTAAGACTCTCTGGGACAGACACAAGACTAAAATGGTCAGGACTCACTGGGACAGTCACAAGACTAACATGGTTAAGACTCACTGAGACAGACACAAGACTAAAATGGTCAGGACTCATGGGACAGTTACGAGACTAACATGGTCAGGACACACTGGCTTAGTCAACACACACTGGGACAGTCACAAGACTAACATAATAATATTATAGTCAGGACACTCGGCGCACCGAGATGGTCAGGAAAACAAAACAATGAAAACACACAGATGATCAGGACATTGGGATGGTTAGGACATTGAGATGGTTAGGACATTGGGATGGTTAGGACATTGAAATGGTTAGGACATTGAGATGGTTAGGACACTGGGATGGTCAGGACATTGAGATGGTTAGGACATTGGGATGGTCAAGACACTGGGATGGTCAGGACATTGAGATGGTTAGGACATTGAGATGGTTAGGACATTGGGATGGTTAGGACACTGGGATGGTCAGGACATTAAGATGGTTAGGACATTGGGATGGTTAGGACATTGA
>JABMCL010000787.1:432500-505000 GCA_018857735.1 Alviniconcha marisindica
AGAGAGACTGGGAGAGAGAGGGGGAAGCGAGTGGTTGAGAGATTGTGTGCGTGCGTGGGGGGGGGGGGGTGCGTGTGTGCGCGCGTGAGTGGACGCAAGGGAGGAGGAGCGATAGAGTGGGATATTGTTGTTGTTGTTGTTGTTGATATAATTATGTAATGCATTATTAAATTAGGTTGTGTATTGTTGTAATGTTTCATGTATAGTACTTTGAGCCTCACACATGTATAGTCATAGAGGGATTCCGCGCATTAGAAATGCATTTGTTATTATTAAGATGGGATAGTGGACCGCGGGAGTAAGCTGGTCGGGTTCGTTAATTCGTTGTTGTTAATAATTTTTATAATGGCTTTTATTATCTTACATTACCTTATCTTATTAGGACACTAATTTTTATGAGGCAGACTTCGTAAAAAGATAATTTTGATGTGATATGCTATCAGCTGGACTTTTCGTGTATTTATTTATCAATATCTTTTCACCTCGATGTTTACTGTTGTTGTGAATGATGTTTTATGGTTGGCGTGAATGTGTGATGAGTGTACTTGGCACCACAAAACATTTCCAGTGCAACTGCATTGGCAATAAAGTTGTATTGTATTATATTGTATTGTATCAAGCTTATCCAGACAGCCTTGGTGTAACTGTCTGTGGCAAATTCTACTGGCTATGGTGTAACCAACTGTGGAAGCTATGGTGTGATACTGCCACTAGGTTGGCTATGGTATAGCAACTGTGACTGGCTATGGTATAACCAACTATGACATATGGGATTTGCTATAGTGTAACCAAATATAGCAGCTGGGACTGGTTATGGGTTAAACACCTGTGGCATCTGGGACTGGCTCTGGTGTGACCGACAGTGGCTACTCTGTTTATGTTGTGTAAATGTTAGTTCTATTTGTAAAGCGAGACACAGTCCCCTCTTCATTGCTTTCATATAAATCCCACCAGATGTATACAGCTTTAGTGTGCCCGCTACCCCTTTTGGCCCGAGCACCCGAACACTCCCTACGTCATCGTTCTTCAGGACCTGACTCCGCCATCTGGTGTAAAACTGACGTCATCTGTGTAATGTCATTCACCTGGATGTCATGCCATCCTGAAATAAAAGAACAAAATGGAATAATAACAGTAAGAATGCTAATAATAGATTAAGAATGATAATAATAGATATGCATTTTTAGCGAAATGGAAAGAAATAGTACTGCTTCTGACAAGACAAAATACTAGGCATATCGTATAGTTTATGGAGAGACGTACTCTTCTATCATCGTCACCCGAATTGACCTATGTATACATGCAAACGTTCCTGTAATATCATACTGACACAGGGATGCAAACATTCCATTGGCTAGGAAATGTCACCCTAGTTCAACTGAATGAAAAAGCACGAATACTGGAAAAAAATACGTCATTTGGTATGCCGGCTGGGAAATTTGGAGCCAGTTAGTTCAACGAAAAATGTAGTTGGAAACTCAGTTTATGTGAAGAATACTCTTCCAAGCACTGGCCAGGAAAACAACATAGCTCAACCAAAAACATAAGTGGTTTAGCTTTTCACGTCATTTTTAGTCGGTTTTGACCGTTTAACTTTTGTTTAAGCGTCGTTTTGTAGCTTGACAAAGGGGATTACCCCGAAAATTTGCTGATTTTGTCTTGTCCTAATAAACAGTGTTCTTTTGAACCTTTTATGCGTTTACATTATTTTCATCCCCTGGGCCATTTTAGTAGTTTTTTCTTCGCCGAAATTTGAGCACTCGTGATTTATTTTCTGAAAACGAATCAATTGCAGAACTGAAATCCTAAAAGAAAAGAATTGCAGTGGTACATTTTGATCATGCGTGTTTTAACTAACCTGTTCTCGCATTTCCTCTAGCTTTTGAACCTTCGCGCAGACGATCTTTTGAGCCTCACTACACCATCTGACAGTTTCGCGCTTGGCACAAATAATCCCCTCACTTCATTTTCACAATTCCATCACTCTACCGCTTTCTTTCGACAATGAACACAAATTTCAAACTAAGTCGAATGTTTCGGTTACGACAGTCTATAAAAAGTGACTAAAACACTAGAAAGAACATTTGAAATAACTGAACGAAAATTCATCCGCTGCGTGTTCGACGCATGTCACTGACAGACGACAGACAGACGACAGTGATGAGACGTGTAGCGTGTCGCCGCATTGCACTGCTAGTTACGGCGTCAGTGTGTGCAGAGCTGGCTGTAACTGTTGATGTTTTGAAATCTGTGTTCGGATATGGGCAGAATGCTATGTCGCCGGCGACCGATTCTTCGCCATGATACTTATGCTTTCTGGCTGAGTGATTTCTGTTGACAGTAGCTCGAGTGGTTTCTATCGCCGGATTTAGATTGTGGCATCTGGCTTGACCGGTTTTTACCCTAGTCCATGTAATGTAATATAATCACATACATATAATCTCTCTCTCTCTCTCTCTCTCTCTCTCTCTCTCTCTCTCTCTCTCTCTCTCTCTCTCTCTCCCGGCAGCAATGCATATCACATGGGTTTCGCTTCACGTAGCCTATTATGTGAGATAAAACACAATAGAACTTTATCGTCTCCGGAGAAAAAAATCTTCTGGTATGATTAAGAAACAGCAAGCATAATACGGGCCTACTGCTATATGTGCTATGCGACCTGTAACAGAAAGATATGTACTTAAATCTATAAAACCACTCACATCACACAACACACACACAACACACACACACACACACACACACACACACACACACACACACACACACACACACACACACACACGATGTCATAACCCTATATAATCCCCCAAACAATTAAAAACGCAAACAGATGCTGGGATGAAGACTGCCGCCTCCTGTTAGTCTGTTACCGCAAGCAAAAACAATAGGGAACCAATCCCTAGGCTGCCTGACGACACTCTGTCGCTGCTGGTTTTCCCAAGGGAAGGCCACATGCACTTCCAACGAACAAAGAGGACAATACACAGCTCGGTCGACGCCGCACGTTCTCAAACAGAGCAGTGTCAATCCGGCAGAAAGAAAAAAAATACTCCTATTTGGGACAATTATCGAGGATGCGGAACAGAGAAACAAGCACACCTTCACAGTTCAACAACACGCCCTTTTACTCCTCCGGTCCAAGCAAGAAACTGAGGACGCTGTTCGGGCAGTCTGGTCCGTGTGTCCACCACCATGAGTGGCAGTTTTCGGCGCGAGGGCATGGCCAGTCTTGTACTGAACCGGCACAGTATCCTCGCTGTATGGAGAGGGATTAACAGCACGATTGCGATAATCCGCTTTTAGCACTGTGGAGCGGCCCGCTGCGCTGAGTTCAATAGTCGCAGGCAAGGCAAGCTTTGCTCTGGCCTACGCAACAGACGAGGAAAAGCTCTGCAACCAGTTCTAACCATGTTACCGCATGTGTGTTTAGTACGGCGCTGGAAGTTATGAAGGGCCTCTGCGCTAGCCACGGATTTAATTGACACGCAGCTGTTGTTTGCAGAACGGTATGCAAAGCTTCGTAATACGAGTAGCCTGTATCAGTTCCTGAAGTTTTCTGGCCATTGCCAAGGTGGCTGCAAAGCAAGCTTAACCGACCTTTTGCTATCCGCTGCTGTGTGTGTGTGTGTGTGTGTGTGTGTGTGTGTGTGTGTGTGTGTGTGTGTGTGTGTGTGTGTGTGTGTGTGTGTGTGTGTGTGTGTGTTGTGTGTGTGATGTGTGTGTGTGTGTGTGTGTGTGAGAGAGAGAGAGAGAGAGAGAGAGAGAGAGAGAGTGTGTGTGTGTGTGAGAGGATAGGAGAATGTGTGCTTATTTGTGTGTGTGTGTGTGTGTGTGTGTGTGTGAGTGTGCGTGTGTGCACGCGCCGGCGCGTGAATAGTTATAAATAAAGTCACGTAAACATAAAAAAATACTTAATAATAATTAGCAAACAAAAGATACACAAACGAAAAACGAAAAAGATGGAAGTTTGGGTTGAGGGACCAAAATTTAAAGGATTAAATATTCGCGCATTCACTGTCAAACGGATCACCTACATTTACTTTGATACTGCAATACACAACTAATCTAGACACGAACACTTTTAAATCATCCAAACTTCACGCCAAGCTGAACCCGCCAAACACCTGCTCACGACTGAACAACTGTCTTCAAAACAAGCAACGCGCAGAGAAACTGGTAGGAAAAGAAAAGAAAAGAAAAAGCGTCGGATAATCACTTCACTGATACCACTAAGTAGTCCCATAAATTCGAAATACCGCAGCTAGATTAAACATGTGTCGGAAAACTTTTCACGCACGCACGGACACCTTGCCAAGTTTGTGACCTACCGCTCTGGAAATTTGAACAAAGTACGTACCCATCGAAGCGAGAAACTCGTCATTACAACACAGATCAAGCGATCGCCATAACACTTAGAAGCCGACTCACCTGACCGTCGAAAATCAGCGAAGCACACTGAAAAGAACCACCTCCCGAAGCGTGAACTGATCCTGTCTTCAACATCGGTCAGTGGACGAATCACACGAATCCATTCAACAAGTGTTGTTGGTCTACACGAGACCCGAGCAAAGCCAATCGTGGAATCAAAGCCACCGGTCTTTTCCGCTATGCTACGGCCATAGCAACTCCGGCATTGATTGATAGAGTGTGGCGGTGGGGGGGTGGGAGGTCTGAGCGAGGTCTCAGACTCGACAGTACACGCGCACGTCGGAATGACAGAAAACAGGATTATGACGCCTTCGTTGTCTATCGCAATATGCCCTCTTCGGGCAAAGCTCGTCTTTCCTTCCCTGTGTCAGTCTGCTGTGCCGAACGTTAGCGTTTGGGGGAACGGAGTGTGTGTGTGTGTGTACAATAGGTTGTATCAGCAGCCTAAGTCTTGGTTTTAATCAAGGGTTTGACGGAGGCGTGTTTCCGTTGACATGTAGATCAGCCTGCGGTTGTTAGATCAGAGGCACTTGAAGCTAAGTAAGAAGAGTATTATTATACTCAAACCACGATGACCTGGGTTTTTTCCTTCTGTGTTTTCTTTATATTCTTTAGCCTATGCCTCGCTTTAAAAACATGTGAACAGTTGTGTAAAATTCGCTGTTTTCTTCTTTTTCTCTAAGCAGTGAAACCCGCCCTCAGATAGTTTACGCACAGGCACTGGAGAAATTTGCAGGGCAAGTTTCAAAACTAATCTACCGTGGGATTTTTAACGTGCTCAGTCCTGCAGTTTATGATATTTCCAGTGTTTGTTTGTTTGTTTTCTCGTACAAAAGATTTATTGCCGGACGATTAAAACAAATAAATTCTTAGATACTTTTTATTTTAGAATGCTCCCCACTTCTTCTTTTTTTCTTTTCTTTTTTTCTTTTTTCTTTCCTCTCTCTCTCTCCATTCATTTTTATTCAGAGACTGTGTCAATCGAGTCAGTGATGTGTAGCGGAATGTTCATCTGCATGAGTGTCAAACCAAAGCTGTGGCACTCTTTTTCTTTCTTTCTTTCTTTCTCTGCTTGTTTCATTTGAGATGGGAAGCAAAGAAAACATGAGAGAGAGAGAGAGAGAGAGAGAGAGAGAGAGAGAGAGAGAGAGAGAGAGAGAGAGAGAGAGAGAGAGAGAGAGAGACTCAGACTCAGACTCAGACAAAGAGTATTTATTGTTTGCAAGTGCTTAAGATTTTTAACAATGTATTAGGCACACGTACATTCGTTGGAGTTAACATAAATATGAAACTAAAAGGAAATGAATGTTGAATTACACACACACACACACACACACACACACACACACACACACACACACTACACACTAATAACACATATACACACGACATCGACACACACACACACATACAACTACAGAATCACACACACACACACACACACACACACACACACACACACACACACACACACACACACACACACACACACACACACACACACACGATACAACATAAGAAATACTAACCAAACCTAAACGCAAGTGCGGTAGGAAAACAAAACCTAGTAAATTAGCATGAACATGCTTCTTACGCATCTGTGTTGGTGCGGTCGCGCACATGTGTGTGTGTGTGTGTGTGTGTGTGTGTGTGTGTGTGTGTGTGTGTGTGTGTGTGTGTGTGTGTGTGTGTGTGTGTGTGTGTGTGGGGTCGGTGTGTGTGTGGGGTTTGTGGGAGGACGTCGTGTGTGAGTGTGTGTGACGGTGAGAGTGTGTGTGTGTTGGTGGGTGTGAATGTGTAGGTGTCTGTGTGTAGTCATACTGTGGGTGGTTGGGTGTGAAATGCTTGAGTGCTAATGTATGCATTTGATGTTGATAATGTACAGCGCCGAGAGATTGTAATTTTTGTTTTTGCGGCATATCAGTGTATAAGAATTATTATTATCTGTGTGTGTGTGTGTGTGTGTGTGTGTGTGTGTGTGTGTGTGTGTGTGTGTGTGTGTGTGTGAGTGTGAGTGTGAGTGTGCGTATGTGTGTGTGTGCGTGTGTGTGTTTGTGTGTGCGTATGTGTGTGTGCGTGGGTGGGTGGGTGCGTATGTGTGTTTGTTTGTTCGTATGTGTGCGTGTGCGTGTGTGCGTGTGTGTGTGTGAGAGAGAGAGAGAGAGAGAGAGAGAGAGAGAGAGAGAGAGAGGAAAACAGATAATGTTAGACCTATTATGTATGACGGGTGGCTAGCACAGGCAAGGGCCAGTAACTTATTTATCAATTTGACGACACATGATCGTCCCTGATAGACTGATACCGGCATGGCGAAGTATGCCTGACACCAGTCAAAGAACGCGGGGAGGTACAAGTCTTTTGGGGCCAGAAAGACTAGGACTATCAATTCTTCAGTCTTGCGTGTCCATTGGCCCGTGCTGCGTTCAATGTCAGAGCTGCCTTTGCCCTGTCGTTGTCATTGTGTCAGAACACGGGCATGCGTGCATTTGAATTGATTGAGGTTACGATACAGAACAGAACCAAAACAAAACAAAAAGGAATAGAAAAAGTCACTGCGGAGACGGCATTTTGTGTGCTCTTGAATATGTTCCATTTGAACCGCCTTCCTTTATCTTTTATTTCTTTTTCATTTTGTTATTAGTTCTATTTTCCTCTGTGCCGGAGTAGAATGGCGCTTTAGGCGTGGTTGACAAAGCGGTAGTCATTAAAGGAAGACAAACCCAAGTAAACTTGACTCCCCTCGGGAACAAATCTCTATGATGACGACCTCTCTGTCTCTGTCTGTCTGTCCCTGTCTGTCTGTCTGTTTTTGTTTTTGTGTTTTTTCTCTTCCTCCTAACCTGACACTATCATCTTTTTCATCATTACTCCGCTTGTCAATGTTGTTACTATTGTTTTATGTGTAGCCTACTGCCATGTAGATTAGCAGGGACAGATTGTAAGAATAGGCAACTGCCTAAAATCTTAATCCTTGTGTAATAAAGTTCTGAGTTCTGAGTCTCTCTCTCTCTCTCTCTCTCTCTCTCTCTCTCTCTCTCTCTCTCTCTCTCTCTCTCTCTCTCTCTCTCTCTCTCTCTCTCTCTCTCTCTCTCTCTCTCTCTCGAAATCTTTGTAAAATAAAGTTTTCGAGTTCTCTCTCTCTCTCTCCTCTCTCTCTCTCTCTCTCTCTCTCTCTCTCTCTCTCTCTCTCCACCATAAACATTGCCTTTTTCTTTCTTTCTCCCCGAGATCAAAAAGGCGATGCGTGCAACACAGGTGAATTAAGATACTTGTCTTTGTTGTGTGCAAGTAGTTCCGGTAATGTCACTAACGCAACACAAATTAAACTCAGAGATCATTTTAAAACAACCCCCTTGATTTTCATTATCTATATAACTGAGAGAGAGAGAGAGAGAGAGAGAGAGAGAGAGAGAGAGAGAGAGAGAGAGAGAGAGAGAGAGAGAGAGAGAGAGAGAGAGAGAGAGAACTCGAACTCGAAAACTTTATTTTACAAGGATTGTTGTTTCGGTTCAGTCAAAAACCTATCTAATAACTAGTCCTTGCTAAGTTACTGATGAGTAAATATAAAATTACAGGCATCATTTATATACATTTAGGCATGAATGAGTGCGTGAAATTTTATACATGAGAATCTACACACAAAACAAAGCGTGTTCACAGTGCCTGATGCATACATGCATACATCACTCAGTTATACATTATGAGCATACAACCAGCAAATAAGGCAGTAGAACATCTGATCAATTTATATGAGAGAGAGAGAGAGAGAGAGAGAGAGAGAGAGAGAGAGAGAGAGAGAGAGAGAGAGAGAGAGAGAGAGAGAGTACTTTATTACACAAAGATAAAGATTTAAGCACAAGTCGGCTTTTTTTACTGATGACAAACACAGCAACACTCAATACTTCAAACAAGAATACAAATAATTGCGGCAAACTAAAGTACGCCTTAAGAACAAAACAAAAAAACTATTATTGTCTAAAACAAGAGAGAGAGAGAGAGAGAGAGAGAGAGAGAGAGAGAGAGAGAGAGAGAGAGAGAGAGAGAGAGAGAGAGAGAGAGAGAGAGAGAGAGAGAGAGAGAAGAATCATTTTCACCTCTGGGACAAATCACGTTATAATAAGGCTCATGCCATTAAATTGGTCACCCCTTTGAACACACACAGATACTGCAGCAGCCGTGTGGAGCTTGGGTCTGTGATTCACACGCAGCAAAAGGAAAGGGCGTGGAAATCTCTCGCTAACCTTCGTGACAATGCATCAAGTCCTTCAATGTTCTCAGTCACGACCCTTTAGAGAGCGTTGCCACTGATAAGTGCAGCCAGGCGCCTTATCGGCCACCAACAATCACATCAAACAAAACACCGCAACACGTAAATTACTCCATGAAAGGCCCCTGGTCACCTGTGCTTCTTCGGCGTTGGCGAAAAAGCCGGGAGGTCGGCTAATGCTGGAGGTAGACTACTACTGCGACACACATTCTTCTCTTGCGGTTCCCATGAACTTAGCTTCTCGAAACATGTTCTATATGACATGTACACAAGATCAAGATTTTATTTGTATTTTTATGTCGCATCGTTTTCATCTTGAATGTGGAAACTGAGTTTCGTGAGTGACGATTAGAGGGACTCGACTGATACATGCACAAAGCTATTCAACTGCATCAAGTGGCTGTCTCTGACTGAACGTTGACTGACAAGCAGATTTCCTGTCGCACACCTGTGGTGATCGGCACGAGATATGCGTGTTCATGTCAACGGGTGAAGAAATGCGAGAAAGCCTGGAGTGAGACGTCGGGAAAGCTTGAGACATTTGACATGTTTTTACGCACCCAGTCCCGCTAAACGTATCTCTGTTTCAATAGCAGGGTGTTTAAAAACAAAATCTCGCCTAATTTAATGTTCTTTCTAGCTCGAAGTGTAGAGAGAAAAAAGCAACAAGAACAAGAACAACAACACACACCACACACACACACACACACACACACACACACACACACACACACACACACACACACACACACCACAACACTCACACTCTACACAAGCATAGTCAATAGTTGAAAGAAGAAAAAGAGAAGAAAAAAAAGAGAGAAAGTAATTATATTTCTCTGACGTTGGGACATGCGAGACGTTTTGATAAGGAAAGTTCCTTTATCAAATCAGTCTAGACCGGGGACATGTGATCGTGTGACCCATGGTGAAAGTAGGCTTTAGTTTTAACCCCCCCCCCCCCCCCCACACACACACACACACACACACACCACACACACACACACACACACACACACACACACACACACACACACACACACACACACACACACACACACACACACACACACACACACACACACACACACACACACACACACACACACACACACACACACACACACACACACACACACACACACACACACACACACACACACACACACACACACACACACACACACACACACACACACACACACACACACACACACACACACACACACACACACACACACACACACACACACACACACACACCACACACACACACACACACACACACACACACACACACACACACACACACACACACACACACACCACACACACACACACACACACACACACCACACACACACAACACACACACACACACACACACACACACACACACACACACACACACACACACACACACACACACACACACACAACACACACACACACACACACACACACAACACACACACACACACACACACACACACACACACACACACACACACACACACACACACACACACACACACACACACACACACACACACACACACACACACACACACACACACACCACACACACACACACACACACACACACACACACACACACACACACACACACACACACACACACACACACACACACACACACACACACCTTCCCAGGCGAATACCGTCTTGAAGGGTTATTCCCCTATTGCCAGAACACATCGACTGCTCCAATAAATATTCAGCAGAGGGCAAAGACCTTCATGACCTCAACGGGGCAGAGAGAGATGGTGGAGACAAGGACAAGGACTTAGAATTTCTCGAGCAGCGTAACTCAGAATGTGCGCAGTCGCTTACAAAAGGAATTATCGGCCGGAATGACGGCCTGGAATAAGAGAAAAGCTTTAAAAACTGAAATTACCAAGCGTGTTCTAGAAGAGATGGAGGTGATATGACTGATACACTGCGGGTTTTGGGTACAGCTTAATTTTTCAGAACCTGTGAGGATGATTTTAACCAGATGAGTCCAAATACTCTCAATATTTCGGCCTCGGCCTGGGGGGGGGGAGTTAATCTTTAATCTCACTGCGATATACATGTTAAAGGTAGGGGGTACTGTGAGTCGAAAAGTCTTGACACCCGTATGTGTTAAATGAAACTGATCGGATTTTCTGTTGACTACACGATATTAATGACATTCAGACAATAGTATAATGTTCAGTCGGTCATGAAACCTCAAGTTCAGCACGAAAGGGTCAAGGCGGGGTCTGCTCAGTCACGGAAAAATTCGCAAGGTTTCAATAACGGGTGCGACCACCGTTAATTCAGTGCCCACAGACCGCGTCAAAACTGAACACAACTTGAACAGTGTATGTACAGAGCTCTTCATTTAGTAGTATAGGTAGTAGTAGTAGTAGTAGTAGTAGTAGTAGTAGTAGTAGTAGTAGTAGTAGTAGTAGTAGTAGTAGTAGTAGTCGTAGTAGTATCATTATCATTATTATTATTATTAAGGAGGGGGAGAGGGGGGGGGGGTTAAAATTCACTGGCCTACATTGACGGAGTTTCGATCTTTCAAAGCAGTTCATAGTTCAGGAGCTGTGTGAGAGTCGAGGTGGCCGTCCTGAGCTGTCCGTCCTAACGAGCCTTCTGGTTTCCGTGGACGTAAAGAATTATTGAACCGTGCTTCGGCATTGGTCACAACTTGTCCCTAATATGTCAACTGACATCTGAGGACATTAAGCATCACTTCATCATCATCTTTCAAAGCAGTCATGTGGCGTTTACCATAGAATGAAAGACGGAGGGCCATAGTTTAACCTTACCGGACAGTTTAACGTGTTACAGTCTGTTCGCATCAGCACTCAGTGAGATTATGAAACCGCCATCAGCAGATGACGATGATGATGATGATGATGATGTAGAGCTTAATGTCCTCGGATGTCGGGTTGATATATTAGGGACAAACTGTGACCAATGCCTAAGCATGGTTCAATATAGCTTTACGTCCACAGGAACCGTAAGGCTCATTAGGACGGGGAGCCCAGGACGGCCACCTCGACTTTCACACAGCTCCTGAACTCCGAAGACATGGGGGCCAGAGTTTAACCTTACCAGACAGTTTAACGTGTTTCAGTCTGCCTGCATCAGCACTCAGTGAGACAGTGGACCTATATATACGTATATATAGGTCCATGGTGAGACATAGTTCAGGAGCTGTGTGAGAGTCGAGGTGGCCGTCCTGGGCTGTCCGTCCTAACGAGCCTTCTGGTTTCCGTGGACGTAAAGCTATATTGAACCATGCTTCGGCACTGGTCTCAACTTGTCCCTAATATGTCAGCCGACATCCGAGGACGTTAAGCATCACTTCATCATCACCATGGTGAGACTATGGAACCGCCATCAGCAGACTGACTGATTTGACCCTTAGCCGTTGGCGTCCATGACGTTCCACCACACAGAGATACTACAGCAAGTAGTGTAGTGTCTCTGCAAGTAAGTAAGTAAACATGGTGCTTAACGTCCACAGAAACCATAAGGCTTATTAGGGACGGGGAGGGGGGGGGGTATGGAGGTGGGGGAAGAAGGACTGAGATTATATACCTATCGCTACACTGTCGCCACCAGAATGATACCTGCATTAAGATGGGCAACGACGAGAGCCATTTTAATGTTTCAGTAAGAAGTGATGGACAAAGTCACAAGACAGTGTCCACGAACCACAACCTTTTTGAAGAGAAAGGAGAGCCGAAGCGGTATCGAACCGAGGTCCTTCCGCTTACCAGTCTAATGTCTTACCGCTAGGCCAAACCGGCTCGCTAGTGTCTCTGCAGGTAGGTAGGTAGGTAGTGTAGCTTAATGTCCTCGGATGTCGGTTGACATATTAGGGACAAGCTGAGACCAATGCCGAAGCATGGTTCAATATAGCTTTACGTCCACGGAAACCAGAAGGCTCGTTAGGACGGACAGCCCAGGACGGCCACCTCGACTCTCACACAGCTCCTGAACTATGAGTGTCTCTGCACTACCCGTAGACCTATATATACCCAACACCAGGACCACCTGTCTCGGCACGCCAGGCGGCGAATGGAGGTTCCGCTCGCCACAGCTGGCACTGGACAAACTTGAAGACAAGTCCAAGTCACGTAACTCATTAAAACGTTGTGAAATCAGCTGACACTGGACAAACTTGAAGACAAGTCCAAGTCACGTAACTCATTAAAACGTTGTGAAATCAGCTGACACTGGACAAACTTGAAGACAAGTCCAAGTCACGTAACTCATTAAAACGTTGTGAAATCAGCTGGTACTGGACAAACTTGAAGACGAGTCCAAGTCACGTAGCTCATTAAAACGTTGTGAAATCAGCTGACACTGGAGACAAGTTCAAGTCAGTCACGTGACTCATTAAAACGTTGCCGTCAGTTGATGATAAATGCGATGTCTAAGTACCATTTCAATATGAGCACATTAAGCCCCGCATAATCATCATCAACCATTGTAAATGTACTTACATGAAACTATAAGAGTCTCATTCTGTTGAAGTGTTGCTTTACGTCCACAGAAAGCGTAGGCTTATTAGGGACAGGAGCCCAGGACGGCCACCTCGACTTTCACACAGCTCCTGAGCTCTGAAGTCTCATTCAAAAACTCATCCGTTTTTATATAATTTTTACCTCCCCCCCTCCTCTCTCTCTCTCTCTCTCTCTCTCTCTCTCTCTCTCTCTCTCTCTCTCTCTCTCTCCGGCGGGGCTCAGTGAGTGTTATAAGTTCTGCACTCTTCTTCATCTTCTTTTTGAGTCTCTTGATCAATTACGGGGCCAACGCCCAACGGAAAAACGGGGAGAGCACTTTAAAAATAAAATCAGTTTCTTTTTAGACTGGAGAGTACAGGAGAGGACCTAAATCTCTCAGCTGTCTCAGCGCAAACTGTGCTGCACGGTCTTCTGGGAAGTTGTTACAGTTTACGATTGTCGGCCGTGGGGAAAAAGAAGAAGAAGGAAAAGAGCTGTTTCTGAAGATGGCTGTCTTGGTGGTTACTACAGCATAGCAGCGGTCCGCTTGTGTGTTTTTTTTTCTTCTTCTGATGAATCTGTAATGTTTGTTGTCCTGAAGTCTTCTATCTTTTTGGCCTTATGTTATTAGTCTTTTGTTTTCCAATGCCGTATTAGGTAGTTCGGTCAGTGAGGTGGTCGATCAGCAGCTGTGATCAGCCCACTTACTGCCTTATAGATGAGTCGTTGGTGTTTCGTTCTTTCAGCCAGAGGGTGATGATGGTGATGATGATGTGGGGATTAATGTCCCCAGACGTCAATAGGCTATTAGGGACTCAGCCAGAGGGTTCACTGAGTCGGGTTCAGTCAGTGTTGCTTCACATCCACACAGACCGGTACGAACTATCAGGGACGGGGAGTCCAGGGCGGCCACCTCGACTTTCACACAGCGGCTCCTGAGCTCTGAGGGCAGATGGGGGAGTTCAGGATGATGATGATGAAGTGATGCTTAATGTCCTCAGATGTCAGTTGACATATTTAGGGACAAGTTGTGACCAATGCCGAAGCACGGTTCAATAATTCTTTACGTCCACGGAAACCAGAAGGATGGACAGCTCAGGACGGCCACCTCGACTCTCACACAGCTCCTGAACTATGCCGAGGAGTTCAAGGCATGGACCTACATAATTATAGTAACGCCTGCCCGGCCGGATGTCGTTTGATCTGTTGTTCAGTGATCAGTGACTGCAGTGGCGGACAGTACTCAGACGGCGATGCCGCTGCCGGGACACACTTGAGACGGTCGATGCCGTCTACTGAGTCGGCGTAGGCGGTATGGATCCCAACGTCACAAACTGATTGTCCTGAACTGCTTGCGGTCTGTCCCGATTCCCGGCAGCGGCTATTCGGCCGATAATCTTCATCTGAAAATCAGTCGTTTAAACTGAAAATCAGTTCAGCCGTGTCAGTCAGTGACGCCGCGGTACTGACTGGAATCGAATTTACTTCATCAATCGGGGGTCACAGATTAGAGTTGTTTATTAAACTGGCCGTTTAACGCCGAGTTGTCAGACTCCGCCGAAACTGACTGAGAGGACCGAGATCCCAGGCGGATTGACTGACCGTGAGGCGGGGCCGGGAAGAGCGGGCCGGAGAGGCCGTGTGCCCGCTAACGCCACTACTACTCCGGCACTTGACTGACTCGACTAACTTGACCGGTCTGGCCTAGCCGCGGTAAGGACCTCGTTCGGCTCTCAGTCCTTTTTCTTCAGATGAAGTTGTGACTGATCAATTGCGGGACGAGTGTCCGCACTGAGTGACTGACTTTGCCCCTCACAATGAATCAAGTCGGGACAGTGGTGACTGACTCGTGACAGTGTAGCGCGGCGTTGTGGTGCATAACTTTTTGTTTCCTGTTGTTTAACGTGCCTAAGAAGCCACATGCGACTTATTTAGACTTTCGCACAGCTATTGAGTTGGGGGGGGGGGGGGGGGGGGGCCGCACCATGCGGTTCCACTCTCTATGTAAAATACATAATTATTTGCGGTAAATCTGACATAGGCTGCGGGAGTCACCTCCCTTGTTCTGAGGACCAAAATTGTCTCTTCAACCGGAGAGTAAATACACGCGAGGCGATTTCACAACGAAGTGAAGTAACACTTAGTAACACACACTGACAGCTTGGCCTAGAGTTGTACCCTAAAAAAAAAACCCGATAGAAATAAACAAGTGGCAGCGGAAGGATGACCTCCAAGATTCGGTGCCACTATGAAGTGCTTGGAGTGGAGAGAACAGCCAGTAACGACGACCTGAAGAAAGCTTATCGAAAGCTTGCTCTGAAATTTCATCCTGGTAAAGTACCATGCTATGACACTTTTGTTGCCACTACTTTCTGACTTGAGTTCATACGCCGTGATTTGTACAACTCTTGGTAATATCCAAAGAGGCGGTCGGAAATTCCTGGAACATTTTATACGCCATAACAGGTCACAGATATCAGAATCGTCCAAACAGGGTCATACGAAGCGAATAAACCCAAAATTTGTACAACAGAAAGTGGGTTTAATCATATTTGTGTCCTTCACTGCTTCAGTATGCGTATGCTCCCTTCAGACATTTGATCTAGATCTAATTTCTGAGTAACCGTGCACGCTTCCCGAGTGCTGATGTCAGCAAAACAATCGATCGTGTACTGAGGACTCAACCATTTACAAATTACAGACTGAATCAGTCACTTTTGTTGCAAATGTTGGCTTCATTCGCTCGACCTTATATATATATATATGTCATACGACCCTGTTCTGGGTGATTCTCAGATACTGTAGATATTTGTGGCCCAAAATGGCATTTAAAATGTCCCAGGAATTTCCGACTGTCTCCTTGGATATTACCCAACTCTTAAATTATTGATAAATCATTTTAAATGCAAGGCAAGAAGAAATGGAACTAGCTCACTATTACTAGTACTAGGCAACAGCAGCCAGCACCCTTGACACCTTCACCTTCTCTTGGTTTTCATAAAAGATTGATCTATCTAGCATCATCTATTTAAGTATAACTGATCTATCTAGCATCATCTATTTAAGTATAACTGGCATTGGGTGGCCACAATGAGGTCGTTGAGAAATGCTTGCTAATTACTCTGCCACTTTGGGGGTTGTTGTGACATTACGTAGCAAAATTCTGTTGTAAACTTGTAGGACTGAATAAAGCAGTAAAAAAAATCATAATCATACTCATAGATAATAATATTTAATACAAATCATTTCAATACCACCTTTCTCCACAGACAGATAATAATATTTAATACAAATTATTTAAATACCACCTTTCTCCACAGACAAAAATCCAGATGATGTTGATGGGGCGACAGCTCAGTTTCGACTGGTTCAGCAGGCCTATGAGGTTCTGACAGATCCACAGGAGCGGGCCTGGTATGACCGACACCGAGAAGCCATTCTGAGGGGAGGTAAGAAAGTGACGTGACAGAATTATGCCTAGTCATCAGCTTAATTTTTTTTTTTTTTTTTTTAATCCAGTAATTTTCACCCACTTGTGATTTTTAAAGTAAGCTTTACAGTATCTGTATTGAGGTGAATCTTTCGTCAGTTTTACTTTTGGTTCAAGATTAGTTCAAAATAGGTCTAGTGTTGGCCAGATTGATAATAACCCTAACTTGTAACAATGTAAGTGTTGAGGAGCTTGAGACACTGCCTGCAGGCACAAAGCCAAGGACATAACACCACTGATCACCTGGAGGAGAGAGGTGTGGAAAGGTGTGGAAAGAGGAAGCGCTAGATGATCTTCCTTGAAAGGACGAGAGGGCCATCGTGAATCAGACAAACATTGGAACTGTTTCAAAGGCAATGTTGTGAAAACTTCTGACAAACGGGGTGGGCTTTTCCAAGTACATAGATCATACCATCTTGAACTGAACTGAACTCAGGGAAGACCATCTAGTGTTTCAGCTTTCTGTGCCTCTTTGTGATAATAATAACAATGTATATTTATCATGCGCTCATCAACTCTCTGAGCGCACACATGATACCGTATATTAACCTAGATATGATATTCTATACACATGTAGAGCACAGTCCTACCAAAACAATTTACGTAAAGTATTATATGGAAAAACAAACAAACACACTGTTGTAGTGTAACCCTCTCAGTTCGAAGGAATACCTCTAGACTGACATAAGTGACAATGTCAATGGACAGATCAGAGAGTCTAGTCTAGATCATTCAGGGCTTTTGTTGTTGTTCATAACTTGTGTGATTTTTTCGCTGGACCAGTGTGACTTTGATATTATTATTGCGGTTGGTCCTGAAGTAAAAGAAACACTTAAATGTTGTTGAACAATTAAGTGTGTTGCTCTGTGCAGCAAGAAGAACAATTGAGAAAACACAAGGGTCAAAATTTGTGTGATGTTTTATGCTTTCCTGCTATACAAACATACGGCACTTTGAATAGTACACTGTACATTGTACATGCTGATTTGGTTTTGTTTCAGGACAGGGCAAGGGAGACAAGTATGAAGACAAGAGTGTAGATTTGTTCCAGTACTTCACATCATCTTGCTACACAGGGTTTGGGGATGATGACAAGGTTGGTTATACTTATAGTTATAGTGAGAGCATTTTTAAAAAAAAATCAATCAGCATTGTTTTGACAATTATAATAATAACAAAAATAATACTGTAGACAATCTGTACAATGCTCCTTTTGTTAATAATTAACACTTCTATGCCTCAGCCCACTGACTTAGTATCTCAGATATAATTATATAGATTACAATTTATGAATTATGTATTATAGTAAATTATACTTTATACAGTAATATACATGTAGACTACTAACAGTATTACTATTAAAACAGGATGGGAGGTTTGTGCAAATATTGTAACAGTAAATCATAACCATTTTAAAACAGGATGAGAGGTTTGTGCATGTAACAGTAAATCATAACAATTTTGAGATGGGATGAGAAGTTTGTTCATTTAACAGTAAATCATAACCATTTTCATGTGGTATAGTTATACTGCCATGGGCAGGCTCCAGCGCCAGTTAGGTGGCTGCCTTTCATTTTCAGAGGTGCTACGACAGACACCACGTCAAACAAATCATAACGAACCAAAAAGTGCAGCAAGAAAGTGACTAAAGTGTTGCCGCCTATAACTGCATGCCATCTTCAGGGGTTGTAGCACTGCTAGAGCTACTGATGCACATCAAGGAAAACTGAAGAGGGGTGCAACAAAGGATTTAGGTGTTGATGTGCATAAGTTCTCTAATATTTTTGTCTACCAGTTTAAGATTTCATTTCAGTGTCGCTTAATGTCCACAGAAACCGTAAGGTTTATTAAGGACGGGGGAGCCCAGGATGGCCATCTTGATTTTCACACAGCTCCAGAGCTCTGACTAGTTTAAGATAAAGACTGGCTGACAACAGCATTTCAACTCGGCACTGAAATTTGAATGGTGTATCATTGTGGTAATCTGATATACTATAATCATATAGATTGTTATATGTGCTTGTTTTGTTGGGGGTGGGTGGGGGTTGACACTGTCATAGACTGTGGAGTAACATGTGCTCTGCTTTGTTTCAGGGATTTTACGCCGTGTACCGAGAAGTGTTCAAGACGGTAGCCGGGGAAGACTATGAATTCATGGATGACAAAGACAGCGACTTTGAGTTTCCTGAGTTTGGTACATCACAGAGTGATTATGAGGAAGTGAGTCATCCTGGTTTTGTGGATATATGATAGCACTGGATGAGGTGTCAAGTCACTGGAGTCCGTTCAACTTGAAGTGTGCCCAGTGAATGCATTCAGTTGACGTTGATGTATTCTTTTCAATTAATACAGTGGAACAGCTGATGAGAGACCACCAGGTTTTGGAGACTACTTTTCTCAGACCTTTCTTTTTCATAGTTCTAAGTTCTAAAACAGCTATGTGAATAGTTCTTTGACCAAAGACTAGCCCTCTTTTCAGACCACATATTCTTAGGTGGCAATAAAAAAGAGCTCTCGGTACTTAACAGAAACAGTACCTTTGTCAGCGTCAAGTCATGCATGACTACCAGTCACCCATAGTGGACATTATTCATAACATTGTTTTAGACAGGTATAGGTATTGCCAAATTGTGATAGTGAGAAAAGGTGTATGAATGATCTCAACACTGCTTCAGTCACTGGGCAGTTGCACTTTAAATTACATTTGGCAACAAAGGTGTATTTAAAAAAAAAAACATTGTTAGATCAGTCTGTCAATCAATCATTCAAACAGACAGTCAAATGGTGTTTATACCTGTACTGTGTACATCAACATCAAGTCATGCATGACTACCAGTTACCCATAATGGACATTATTCATAAAATTGTTTTAGACAGGTACATTTAATGCCAAATTGTGAGAGTGAAAAGGTGTATGAATGATCTCAACACTGCTTCAAATCAATCATTTAAACAGTCAGTCGAAGGGTGTTTACAGTTATACCTGTAGTGTGTATTTTTCCGCAGGTGGTGAGACCTTTTTATGACTTCTGGCATGCGTTCTGCACGGCCAAGTCCTACGTGTGGGTGGAGGAGTATGACACAAGGGAAGCCCCGGACCGACGGACACGCCGCATGATGGAGGCAGAGAACAAGAAGAAAAGAGATGCTGCCAAGAAGGAGAGAAATGAAGAAATCAGGGTAAGGGGATCGAATGCAAATTGTCTTTGCTTTAAGATCATTTCTCATCAGGCTCCCATCTACCTTTCAGAACATCTTCACCTTTACACTCCTTCCCAGCAGCTCCGCTCTTCTACAGCACCCGAGTGTTCAGAATACCATCCTTCTGAACAAAGTCCTGTGGTCAGCGTTCTTTCTCTTATGAGGCTCCAGTTATCTGGAACCAACTCCCTGTTTCTGTCCGCCATTCTACCTCTGTCAGCTCTTTTAAATCTTCCTTGAAAACCTTTCTCTTTTTAAAACCCTTTTTTTCAGTCTGATTGCCCTGATATGTGACTGGTGGTGTGTGCGCGTGTGCAAGTCTGTGTGTATGTGTGCATGTGTGTGTGCATTCATGTTGTATGCGTTGAATTTTCTCAATATGTATTTGTAAAGAATGTGTAAGCGCTTACGGCCTGTGCAGGTTAGGTGCTCTAAGTATTTATTATTATTATTAAGGGAACAGCTTGCGACCGTGCAGCGTTGAACTTGACTAAACTTTGATTCAATTCACATATCTGCTGTTGCTACAGTAGTACTAGTAATCGAGGCATTCGTAGTTAAATATGATGATAAAGTAAGTAAATTGGTGTTTTACGCCCTGTCAACCAGTGCAGTTATATCAGGGCAATACATATATGATGATAAAGAACATAAACAAATCCAACATGAAGAATAATAATAAAAAGGACATCGACTGCAATGGAAATAAAAAGGATAACCATGAGAAAACAACTGGGGGGGGGAAAGGTCAAAAATTAAAGATAACATGCAGTACAATTTGGGTAATTTACAGAGAGAGTGGGGGAAGGGGAGGGAACTTGAACTTGATTCAGCTCCTTTGTTGTTTGTAAGTATCTTGGTAAGAGAGGGGAGGGGAAGGGGGTACCAAACTGGAGCACCTGGGTTGAAAATCCTGACAGCCAGCTTGAAAATTGGTGTCACATATCCGAGGTGATAATCAACTGCTCCTTACAAGGATTGAACCCTTGCCCTGCAGCTATGCTGTTGTGTCTTGTTATTGTAACGTTCCCTAGCTGAAATTTGAGGGAATCACCCAGCATATATGCAACTGTACATTGACAAAAATGCATTCTGTTGGGTGAGAGGATTGCATGTGTGACCGTTTTTATTACCCCACCAGGTGGGCAGCCACACACTGTCTTCAGAGTTTATCATGGCTGCAGATAGTCCCTGTAGAAAGTAGTATCCGATCTGTGAGCGCTCAGGGCTTTTACGAGATGAGGCACCATAAATAATCAATTATTATATAACTATGCAGCCCATTGCAACATTTGAATGTATCCTTGGTGTTCTTGCTGGTGAGAAGTGTGCTTGGTCATAAAAGAAGAAGAAAAAATTGTGTTTGATCAGAAAGTGCTGCCACTAACTAAAGGAGCTACTGGCTGCAGAAGGAGAAGTGGTTATGCAAAATGCAGGGGGTATCAAAAGGAGATGAACCCTGTTCCACTGTATGAGTTCAGTTGGACAAAAATGATTCATTGCTTTTGTGCAGGTGTTTGAATTTTACAAAAATGCAGTGGATGACTGCTCATTTAGGATTGCGTGCTGACAAAATGTGTTTTGCCCTGATGTAACTGTACTGGTTGACTGGACATAAAAAATCAAATGACTTACTTACTACCCATTTTGGAACACAGAGCAGTCAAGGTTGACGCAAAGTGGATATTGGCATCTCCTCCTCTTTCTCTTCCTCCTCATTTTCACTGATGGCTGATTTTCTGTGGGTGTTTCTGCAGGCGCTGGTGGCCTTTGTCAGGAAGAGAGACAAAAGAGTTCAGGAACACAAGGTAATCAATGTGTGTGTGTGTGTGTGTGTGTATGCACACAATGTGTGTGTGTGTGTGTGTGTGCGTGCAATATGTGTGAGTGTGTGTGCGTGCAATGTGTGTGTGTGTGTGTGCGAGTGTGTGTGCATACAATATGTGTGTTTGTGTGAGTGTGTGCAGGTGTATGTGTGTTTCCCTGCATATTGATGGGCTGTCTTCCTTAACTATACTTGTTAATCCCTGTGCTGAAGCTTTACACCGGTCTCGTCTCTGATATGGTCGGTTTAACGCATAGTGGTACTGGCCAAGGTCAGACTTTGTGCGGGTAACTTTGTTCATATTCATCCTGATGAGCTTGACAGTACGGTGTTAGCTGCCAGCTTGTAAGATGCCACGGTGTTTTCTGTGCCCCATCCAAACTGTCTTGGTGCATGTTTGTTGAAAATGTGTTTTCTCTTTCGTTTTCTAACTTTATTTGGGTGTTTTGTTGTTGTTTCTCTTCTTCAGAAAAAGCTGGAGGAGAGGGCCGCTGAGATAGAGAAGAAGACAAAGGAGAAGAGGGAGAGGGACATACAGGAACGACTCAAGTAGGGTGTCTTTTTCCTGTTCTTTGTTGGAGCTGTTGTTGTTGTTGTGTGTGTTTGTGTGTGTTTTGCATGTGTGCGCTTAGCATGGTCTCTACGGACAAGGTTTTGTGCTTTATAAATACTTTTTTTTTTTTTTTTTTTTAATAATTGGGGGGGGCGGTGGAGTAGTGGAGGGGGGTTGCCTGGCATGTGAGGACTATGCAGAAGGTTTGATGAATCGTTGCCCACCTGCTTTTTTACATTTTGAGTGGAGAGCTGCACGTGCAGACCAGTTCCCTTCTTTTGAGCCAAGGATAAGGTCCACAATGGCTCAGCAGGCAGAGATGCCCTGGTGAAAGACTGCACTGATGAAAGACCACACTGATAAAAGACCATCTGATGAAAGACTGCACTGATGAGAGACCGCACTGATGAGAGACCACCCTTATGAAAGACCACACTGATAAAAGACCATCTGATGAAAGACTGCACTGATGAGAGACCACCCTTATGAAAGACCACACTGATGAGAGACCACACTGATGAGAGACCACCCTTATAAAAGGCCACATTGATGAAAGACTGCATTGGTGAAAGACCACACTGATGAAATACTGCACTGAGGAAAGACCACACTGAGGAAAGACCACGCTGATGAAAGACTACGCTGATGAAAGACCACACTGATGAGAGACTACCCTTGTGAAAGACCACACTGATGAAAGACCTCCTGATGAAATACCACACTGATGAGACACCACCCTGATGAAAGACTGCACTGAGGAAAGACCAGAATGATGAAAGACCACACTGAGGAGAGACCACACTATTGAAAGACCACCTGATGAAAGACCGCCTTGATGTAGTACCACCATAGTGAAAGGCTTCCTTGATGTAATACCACCATGGTGAAAGGGTGCACTGATGGAGACCAACCACCCTGATGAGAATTTTCAGCACAAAGGAACAGTGGAAGGGAGATAATCTGTTTGGTTTGGGAGAAAATAATGAGGATACGAAAGCGTCATGAGCAGTACAGTCTAACTTTCAATGAAGCTTGACCCTTCAGGGCACAAACAGTAAACAGCAGCAAAATGAAACATCCTCTTTGTATTGGTTATGTTCCAGAGGTAATGGAACCACTGCCTTTACCTATTTAATCGTCACAGTTGGTTATGTGTTTGAAGACGCCAAGAGAACTACAAAGAGCCAGGCTGGTCAGCCATGTCGGGACTGGAGGGCGGTCTCCAGCAGCTAGAAGCTGAACTGGCCAAGCAGTTTGGCGACCACAGCGATGACGGCTGGGATGAGGATGTAGCTGCTGATGCTGAGAATGCTGGTGGGTGTGAGAGAAAGAGACTAGAGAGAGAGAGTGTGTCTGTATATGTGTATGAGTGCTAGAGAGAGAGACTCGAGAGAAAGCATGTGTATGTATATGTTTATGTATATCATGTGTGTGTGTGCGTGTAAATCTGTGTACTTAAATAAATATTTATCACCGTATGAAGATATATGTGTGGTCAGGCATTCATGTTTAGCTTTCTTGCGTTTTAGTTTCTCTTTTGTTTGTATAATTTTGATTTAGTCAGATGACTAGTAAAAGTGGTGGTAGGAACAGATAAATTGGTACATTTCTTCTCTGGATCATTTTTGTGTCTGAATCTCTGCCTTTGCGGTCAGCAGCTGCTCAGGAGATGGAAGAGGAGGAGTTCTACGACAGTCTCTTCTGCCCAGCCTGCAACAAAGCTTTCAAGAGCGAGAAAGCGTAAGTTCTTGTTGCTTTCAATTCAGTCCTAGGCAGTGAGTGTCTTGCTCCGCTGCAGAAGGTAGATTTGGGAGAACAAAACCAGGGGCCAAACGATGGCTGGCAGAAGGAAAACACAAAATTTATTTAACTTGAAACCACTCCCAGACCTGGTTGGGACTGGTATGTTGTAAAAGCATTAAAATTGTGTGCGTAACTGAACAGTAACTTGGTCTGGGGAAAATGGGCTTAGTTTTAGTTAGGAAAAATGGGGGAATTTTTGTAGTCCAGTACAGGACGCACAATCTCGATTGTCTATAAATAATCAAGAAATTGGATTTTTTATCGTGTATTACTATTAGATTACAACATAAAACATGAATATTCACATATAGCCAGACAAGGGTTTTTTTCTGCTGTAAGCCTGTGCAGCACAATGGCCCCCACACCCCAAAAAACCCACCACCAACAACAAGATGTCTTTTCATTATGTACAGAGCCTGTGTCAGCTGGATGGTGATTTTTTGCCTTTACCCAGAGTCTGTGTGTTTGTGGTCAGAATGTCGAACCATGAGAAGTCCAAGAAGCACCGGGAGCTGGTGGCCATCCTGAAGGCACAGCTGGAGGAAGAAGAGGACGGGCTGGAAGTACAGGTCAGCTTCACCATACTGCTCTGTGTTGTTTTGAAGACAGAACATGCAGATAGCTTGATGGTGGGCAGAACTCTGCTCAGAAGCAGGAAAATGTTTTTGTATCTGGGGATGCATCACCTTGCAGGGTTTATTGAAGCACTGAGCTACAGTTGAGAACAAAAGATAAACTGTGTAGTTCTGAAGACAGTATGCAGATAGCTTCATGACAGATTAAATTTGCCGAGAGACAGGAAAATGTTTTTCTGTCTGGAGATGTCACCTTGCAGGGTTTATTGAAGTGCTGAGCTAGAGAACAAAACACACACGCACACACACAACACACACACACACACACATACAACACACACACACACACACACACACAATACAATACACACACACACACACACACACACACACACACACACACACATGTGCAGGTGTACACATGCATGCACACATTATGCAGAACACCCATTGATACTTGGCAATTCCTAAGCAAAGTTGTGCTTTTTCTTTTTGTCCTTTGTTTGCCAGAGTAGAAGTGCAATTCATTCTTTTTGCTTTACCGTTATTTTGCTGAGGCAAGAAGCACCAAAGTTGACTTCCTGTGACAAACCATGGCAAGTGCAAAATGTCATGAATTTTTTTCCCCCTACTTCTATCAGATAGATCAGGCTAGTGCTATCTTGTCCAGAATTTAAGTTTATTTTAAAGTTGCAGTTTCTGAGATTTGAGTCATTTGCTCGTAATGGCATTTGTTTTAAAAAAAAAAAAAATTGAAGATGTACCTCAAGGAAGTTTGAAACAAAACAACAACAACAACAAAAAAACACCACATTGATAGTGAGGTTGGAGTGCATTGTGAATGATAATAATAAATAGCACTGTGTCACAAAGAACACCTCATGACTCTCTACAATAAAACTAACCTACTAATTAGAATCACATGACAGGCCCACAAAGATTATGACTAAGAGGTTGTTTATGTTAGGATGAAATTGATAATGATCAACGTAAAATGATAGCAGGTGAAAATGTACATTTAATTAGTCAACACAGCACATTACCCCACCTGAATCTGAGGTACACTTACAACAAGATGCAGCGAAGATGAAGCATTGAAAAGCTTTGTTGCAGGACTCTGAAGAAGCGGGATCTGACGCCAGCGATGTTCTGACATCGGACAGACAGACTGACACCGGTGATGGTCCAGCATCAGACAGACAGAACAACACCAGTGAGGGTCTGACATCAGACGGACTGAACAACACCAGTGATGGTCTGACATCAGACAAACAGAACGACATGGTTGACAGCCAGTCAGCAGGAAAAGAGAAGGGCAGTATAGAGAATCAGAAAGATGAGGAGGATGAAGAAGAGGAATATATTAGCAGATCAAAGTGAGTCTTTTGGTTTATTTCTCTGTGTGATTGTGTGTGTGTGTGTGTGACAATATGCTTGCAGGGTATGACTGTTGATAGTGGGGCTGGTTGTGTTAGCTGNGAATAGCAATAGTTTGTGTTACAATTTTGTCCGGGAATTTTTTCAGTGTCAGAATCACCAGTGATAGTTTGTGTTACAATGTATCAGAATTGCCAGTGATAGTTTCTATTACAGTGTGTCAGAATTGCCAGTGATGGTTTGTGTTACAGTGTGTCAGAATTGCCAGTGATAGTTTGTGTGGCAACATGCAGAATTACTGGTGGTGGTTCGTGTGGCAATATGTAGAATTGTTCATGTTTGTTGTTGTTTTGTTAGCATCAGCATGTGAAATCGCCAATGTTGTCATTTTGTCAAATTATAACTATCCATATTTTTTGTCTTTTTGTTGCAGATCTAAAAAACAGAAGAAAAAGCAAAAACAGAAAGCACAAGAGGTAATTCTGCTTGCACACAGACATTACTTTGTTACTGGTGTATACAGGCATTTTGTGTGTGTGTGTGTGTGTGTGTGTGTGTGTGTGTGTGTTGTAGTTACCATGATGAAAAAAGAGTGCATACCTCGGAAATGCCAGAAGACATTGCATCAGTATAATTGTCTGGATTACTTTGTCATGCATTTATGTTCTAAAAATCAGGATTGATGATTTATTTTTACAGTCTATGCTATCAGCTCTCAGTACTGCATGATATTTTCCCTGGCTTTGCCTGAAAAGTGTATGCTTTGGCAAATGAGAGATATTGTTTGTTTGTTTGTTTGTTTTGTTCTTCCGTTTACACAGACAGAATGTGCATACACACACACACTCACAATGTACACACGTATAGGCAAAATGAAAATGCTAAAAAAAAACATGCCTAACTTTTGTTGCATGTCACCTGATGTACAACTGTTTTTGTGTATTTTAAAATCAGTGGCAAATTTGCTCTTGTAATGACAGAGGCAGACCTCCCATGATGATGACAACTTGAAAAACAATTTGAATAATCTCCGCGTAACAGACAACACTCAGGACGATGACGACTCTTGCAGCAAAAGGTAGTGGAACTATGTCAGAAACGATGCTCACTCAAACTTTGTTTTGATTATGGACATCGTAAACGGTCTTCATTTCCATTGCATGTGTTTATGTTGTTGCGTTTGTGTGATGTCTTTTGAGCGCAAACTAACTCTTTTGTGTGTTGATTCTGTACATGCGCTCTGCGCCTTGTTCTCATGTGCGTGTCTGTACATTTGTGCCTCCGTTATGTGTATATATGCATGTGTGGGTCTGTACAATTAACCTACCACTCTGAGACAGTGGGGGAAGGGAGTTGGGGGGGTGGAGGGGGGCAGCCCAAGTTTGGATTCAAACCTGCAACCTCGTTACAGTGAGTGCAGTGCCTCATCACTTTCTTCAGGTTGGGATTTCTGTTGTTGCAAAGGTCAGCTGTTGGACTTGAGTGGCAGAGCTAAGAGTTCTGCATCTGTCCGTAAGATGCCCTCAGGACTAGACCGATGATTTGAGCATGTCCTGGGAATGTCCACAGGAAGAAAAAATGTCGACAAATCCGTTTCAAGATGGACTATAAAAAAGATCTAATGGTTCAAAAGAATGCTGTTTATTAGGACAAAACAGAACACTTAAACAACAGTTAAACACCCATTTTGTCCTAATAAATAGCATTCTTTTGAACCTTCTTATGTGTTTGAATTTTGTTTTAAAATGCTAGCAATCATTCTTGTTTGTTTTTTAAACTATAAACAAGGCCTGGCCTTGTTTGTTGCTGCTTACACCCACCCAGTAACAGGATACTTGAAACTTGTGTTCCAAATTGTATAGACATCACCGTGCCTCGACTATTGTTTCAGGAATGCCAGGTCCAAAAAGAGCAAGAAGAAAGACAAGAAAGCTGCCACCACTCCCACCACTGTGGAACAGGTCAAGAAGAAGCATTGGTGTAGAAGGATATTTTTTTTCTTCAGGGGTACATGTTTGTGTGTGTCATGCGTGCAGTGTGTGTCTTGTACTAGTATTGTTAATGTGCATAATTGTATATTATTTTAAGGGCATGTATGAATGTGTTCATGTGTGTGTTTTATATTGCATTATAGCATTATTATTATAGTATTGTATTATATGAGGCGCTTAGACAGGGTTTGCATGGTCTTTGAAAGTTTGGGAAAAATGGGATAAGCTTTTCAAGGCCTTGGAAGTCTGTGAAAACTGAGTGGGGTCTGTGAAAGTTTGTAAATTTTGTGGTCTTCAGAGCACTAGGGAAAAAACTATTAGCTTATCAGTCAGAAACTGCATTTCCCAAGACCAAACAGTAGTTTAAAATTAATGTCAAGAAATTGCCTTGCAAAATCACAAAGAACGCACTTCCTATCAGTTTTGACAGATAGAGTGTCTGCCATTGGCTACAGTAAGGGTTGTGCCCCTTTACCAGACTTGCAGAAGAATTGCATACCTTTGTGTTGCTTTTCCGTGCCATATTGCAGGCATCATGCCAGGTTTTTGCATTTTCAACGACATTTGGCTCGTGAAAAAGGTCTGTGAATTTTGAACGGATTTTTCTGTATGAACCCTGTTAGGACGTACATCGGGATTTGTGCCATACAAATACCATTTTGACTGTTTGATTGACTACTGCTGTTGTGTTCTGCAGGCTCCGAAGGGATCTGCTGCACCAGAACCCAGCCCAGCGGCTGATGTAGCCGACACAGAACAGAGGGCGGAGGCTGGCTTTGTTCCCCAAACAGATGCAACTGGCTCACCGCTGCCAGAAGATGATGCAGTGGAAGACGTGGTGGAAGAGGGAGCCAGGACGAGAGCGGAAGGTCCGGAAGGAGCCAGTGACACTGCCAGACCTTTCAAGGTACTGCTTCCCTTTTTTTTTACCACAACTTTGGCAGCAGTGGCTATGCTCAGATTTCACTCACAGTTTCACATCTGCGAGTAGATGTGGATGTCTGCAAGCTTGCTTGTGTGGATGCAGGTGTGCGTGCAGATGCATAATAATAATAATAAATTCTTATAAAGTTCTGTTCTTTAACCAGAGTTAAACTCATTGCGCTGGACAAACAACTTATGACAAAAAACACATTAACACACATTTCAAACAAACAGAATCTTAAATATTGTAGTCTAGCTACCATTATCGCCTATCAAACAATAACCATGTTACACACACACACAGAGTGACATGCGCTCACCAATCTCTGCATGAGCAGACATATATGACATTATTGTTAATTGTATGCTTAAGTGAATGTGTGCATATTTGTATGCATGATGGGTTTGACTGTTATGTCCTCAACTTTCTGCACTGAATCAAAATCGCCTTGTTTTTTGTGTGCAGGTGAAAGAGTCTCAGAAATGTCTGGCGTGCCGACAAGCATTCCCATCCCGCAGCAAACTGTTTGAACACCTTAAGACGTCGGGTCACGCCGTTCCGCTGACAGTGAAGCAAGAGGCAGCCGGGACGGACGCTCCAGAGGCAGGGAGGAAGAAGAACAAAAGAAAAGGAAAACAATGATGACAGCTCATCACTAGAGACTTTCAAGCTTTTATTTACAGTCTGATTTTTCTGGTCTTTGGTGTGATCACGGTTATGGGTTTGACGTGAGTACATTTCAAAATGTAGTGGTCATTCAGAGTAAAATAGGACTTTTATCTGGAAAAAGAGAGAGAAGAAACTCCATGAGCAAAATGGTTTCATCCAGAAATAAACCCAACAAAAAGAAACAGATGGTGGCATGTTTTTATTCCTTTAAATGAAATTCTGTCTTCTGCTGTAGTTTTTCATGTCTACTTAGTCACTGCTGTTAATTCACGACAAATGAAGCATCACTTGTTTCAAAACATTTCCTTTTTAGAACCTCCCCTCCAAAAAAAAAGGCCGGGGGGTGGGGAGGTTGTTCCCTTTAGCAATAATAAGCTGTTTATGGTTAAAACACACACCTTATTTTGGGGGGAAAATGTAGACCTCAGATTTTTCTGCAAACAGACATAATTCCACTAACTGAGAAGCAGGAGCCATTCTTGAGCATGGAAACATGAACAAAACCACATTTCACTACTTTCTTTGGCATGTTTTGTGTGTGTCTGTGAGAGAGTGTGTGTGTGTGCGTCAGCGTGTGTGTGTGTGATCTTGTAGCAGATCTGATGCTGGGATTAATATAACTGCAACTCGCAGAACGGTTCACTCGTAAGAATTTGCAGTTATCCAGAAGGCCAAATTCAGCAGCAAACGTGTTACGTTTGAACCTCTGATAAAAATAAAAAAAAACACACACACCTAAAAATCAGCAAAAAGTGGTCTTAACCCATTGTGTCCTTGGTGCATCTTAAGTCATACCCTGTGGTCACAGCCTGTTGCCCGGGTACAACCATACCTGTACTGCTATCTCAACTTCTTCGGTATTTTTAATTGTGTAAGCCCCAAACACACACAAATATTCACTGATACAGAATGATATACAGTCATTAAGAGTAATCACTTCTGAACAGCCATGCCCACAATCATAAAAATCTAGGCAGAAGGTAGTAGTGAGCACTAAGCTTTGGTTCAAGGTAACCATGGCAACGGTGCCAGACTCTGCTGCAATGCTGGGCACTGGGATGTGCACTGCTGTTGGAGACAAAGGGTTAATAACCGACATTTATAAAGCGCCCTTTCTCACAGGAGCTCACAGGGCTTTACAGTTATAAACATTTACAATGACAAAATACAGGAGCGCCACAGATGCACTGAGTCAAGCAGATAGCACCTGAAGCTGTCTCTGCCAAACTGAGCACTGGGCTGGTCACTGATACAAACATGGATATGATAGAACAGCTCTAGAGAAATGTACTCACCTATGTGCTGACACATAAAGAACAATTAAAAACAAGCGCTGCTGACTCGTGGTCTTCGTCTGGTGTAGAAGAGAAATAGAAAAGAGAAGGAAGTAAAGAAAAAGACAAGAAGTTAAAGTAAAACAATGTTAAAGATCTAAACGTAGATTTAAAACAACTGTCATCAAAATGATGAAAAATAGGACAAGCATGATCTACCCACGTAATCATGAACCCCCTGAGCGATGTACTTGATGAGTGTGACACCCAGACAACGTGGGATGAGGGATGTACTCAATGAGTGTGACACCCAGACGATACTGTTTTACCTGAGTGATGTACTCAATGAGTGTGACACCAAAACGATGTGAGTTGAGGGATGTACTCAATGGGTGTGACACCCAGACGGTACTCTTACCTGAGTGATGTACTTGATGAGTGTGAGACCCAGACAACATGGGATGAGGGATGTACTCAATGAGTGTGACACCCAGATGATACTGTCTTACCTGAGTGATGTACTTAATGATTGTGACACCAAAATGATGTGAGATGAAGGATGTACTCAATGAGTGTGACACTCAGATGATACTGGCTTACCCGAGTGATGTACTCAATGTGTGTGACAACCTGACACTGTGGGATGAGGGATGTACTCGATGAATGTAGCAGATAGCACCTGAAGCAGATAGCACCTGAAGCTGTCTCTGCCAAACTGAGCACTGGGCTGGTCACTGATACAAACATGGATATGATAGAACAGCTCTAGAGAAATGTACTCACCTATGTGCTGACACATAAAGAACAATTAAAAACAAGCGCTGCTGACTCGTGGTCTTCGTCTGGTGTAGAAGAGAAATAGAAAAGAGAAGGAAGTAAAGAAAAAGACAAGAAGTTAAAATAAAACAATGTTAAAGATCTAAACGTAGATTTAAAACTGTCATCAAAATGATGAAAAATAGGACAAGCATGATCTACCCACGTAATCATGACCCCCCCCCCCCCACACACACACACACACACACACAACACACACCTATTCCACCTGTCTGATAAACAAACATGGATATGATGGTGTGACCCGCCTCAGCAATGTGATCAAGTCCTGCTACTGTCACTTTGGGTTATTCGGAAGGCTCAGGCCTTTTCTAACTTGTAGTGCAGCAAAAGCCATTGCACTGGCCACAACTGTCTGGAAACCAGGTCAATGAACACAAAATACAGAAACGAAAGACTTGTGTATACAGAAGTAAACACAATGAACAAAATATAGAAAAGAAAGACTTGTGTATACAGAAGTAAACACAATGAACAAAAGATCTATAAAAGAAAGACTTGTGTATACAGAAGTAAACACAATGAACAAAATACAGAAACGAAAGACTTGTGTATACAGAAGTAAACACAATGAACAAAATATAGAAAAGAAAGACTTGTGTATACAGAAGTAAACACAATGAACAAAAGATCTATAAAAGAAAGACTTGTCTATACAGAAGTAAACACAATGAACAAAAGATCTAGAAAAGAAAGACTTGTGTATACAGAAGTAAACACAATGAACAAAAGATATAGAAACGAAAGACTTGTGTATACAGAAGTAAACACAATGAACAAAAGATATAGAAACGAAAGACTTGTGTATACAGAAGTAAACACAATGAACAAAAGATATAGAAACGAAAGACTTGTGTATACAGAAGTAAACACAATGAACAAAATCTAGAAACGAAAGACTTGTGTATACAGAAGTAAACACAATGAACAAAAGATCTAGAAAAGAAAGACTTGTGTATACAGAAGTAAACACAATGTTAATGAACAAAAGATATAAAGAAAGACTTGTGTATACACAATTTTTGGGGGGAAATGTAGACCTCATTTTTACACAGCACATACATTATTAAAATTATGGACATGCTCACCAAAGTGATAAATGGCACTTCTTTAACAAATAAACAAAAACGACAAAATAAAAATGAAACCTGCATCAGTTTGCTGTCTACATAAAGGCAGCACATCACAAGACCCCAGTGTAATACAGCAAGAGAACAGCCTAACAAAATGCAGCTAGCACAACTACTGAACCGCGAACATCTCTCACAGCATGGTTTTCAAGTCACTGACTAAAAGTTACGAAAAAAATAATCTGTTGACTGTTGAACTGTGAAAGTCTCTCACACCAAGGTTTTTAAATTACTGGCTAAAAGTGTTATGTAAAAAATAATATTTTGTGTAACAACTGAGCCTGCCAAAGTTATCTGCACTGGGGGGGGGGGGGGGGGGGGGGGGGTTATATATTTTTCATCAGAAGGGCTACCAAAACTTTTTCAGAGAGGAATCTTTCTTTCTCCAGTTCTTGTCAAAGAAGATCAGTCTCAAGTTGTGCTCGAGTATTTGACTGGTAAATGCCTTGAACATACGGGACTGTATTCATCAATGACATAAATATGAGCACATAAATGAATTAAAACTACATGTACACACTGTTTATTACAAGAATGGTGAGCAACACAACTTGTGCATGATTATTAATATGAAGATACACTCACACACAGCTTTTCTTTCTTTTTACAATTTAAAACAGAACAACCATCATTTCATTTAAAGTCAAACTAATAGCTCTGTGGAGAGAAAAATCTTCACAATATTGAGATAACCTCTATGACCATGGTGGAAGAATATGAATGGTGTGAGAATACATGAGTTAAACAGGCTTCTTACAAACTTTTCAGTCCAAATTCACAAACTTTTCAGACAATTTTTTTCAAAATTCACAGACCAAATTGTATAAATTACTCAGCTTTAATTCACCAGACATGATACATATTGATTGCTCACTTCACGGTTCAGATGCCAAAGTATTAGCATTTCCATTTCAAGAATATAATTTATTTCAGCCAAAGTTTAAAGTTTTTATGGCCAGTTATTCTCAGTTTGACAGAAGTCAAAATTCCCAAACTTTTAATGACCCCAGTTTTCGTTTTTCACAGACTTTCAAGGCCTTGAAAATGGCAGCTCATTTTCCCCAAATATTTAAAGACCTCCAAAGCCTGCTGGAACCCTGGAGTAATAATAACAATAATAACATACATTTATAAAGCACCCTTTTTCACAGGAGCTCATAGTGCTTTACAATTATTAACAACATTTACAATGAAAAAATACACAAGCACCACAGACACACTAAGTCATGCAGATATCACCAGCTTATCACATACGCACGAATGAGAACACACACATACACACTCACACACATGCACTCACACACACACCAGTCATTATCATGCTGGGAAAAGTGAGTTTTAAGTGCAGACTTACAGTACAAAATTTAATGTGAAGGCTGATTTGTTAAAATCTATTTAAATGTGCAGGGTGGTTCACCCTTGTGGAGTGGTTTTAGGAGTTTGGTAATGAACATTCAGTGAAATATGATTTTGAGCTTTAATGGCAGATAAATATATTGGTACATACTGAGTGAGATGAAGAGTTATGTGTGTGGGATGGGGGAGGGGGGAACTTCATATCATCAGCCTTTCAAAGATTATTCACAAAAGAATATATACATTATGATCACAGGTAATGGCCGTCACCTTTAGAAAAGAATTTAAAGCTCAAGAGTCAGTCAAATGGGTCCTGGAAGCTCCGCTCTTCTGCAGACACCCAAGTGTTCAGAATACCACCCTTCTGAACAAAGCCCTGTGGTCAGCGCTCTTTCTCTTACCAGGCTCCAGTTATCTGGAACCAACTCCCTGTTTCTGTCCGTCTTCTACCTCTGTCTTCTTTTAAATCTTCCATGAAAACCTTTTACTTTTCAAGACCCTTTTTTTTTCGTCCAAATTTCCCTATAACAACTGTTTGTGTGTGTGCGTATGTGTTGTATGCACTGAATCTTGAAAATGTACATTTAAGGAATGTGTAAGCACTTAGGGCCTGTGCAGGTTAGGCACTCTAACTCTAAGTACCCATTATTATTTAATTGACCAGAAAACACATTTCCCACTTGTAAGCCTGCTTTTAGCTTAAACTGGCAATCTATTCTCACCACAGCTTTTGAAACACCCAAAAGTGTGGCATTTCAATGAAACAGTCTTATTTGATTGCCACATCGAGGTGCAAATCACTGTGGAATTGTGATATCCATTTTGTGACTGAGCAGTAGAAATGAGGGAGGCAGTGATCTCCACCTTTGCCAACACTGTAACATATTCACACACTACTATGGAAAACAACATGTCAGGTGGTACCCAATTAGATGGGTTTCCAGGGCACTGGTAATTAATCATTTTGTGAAACATACGTAATTTGTGGCATTTCACTTCATGCAAAGCCACATATGTAGGGTGCGTGCATGTTTAGCTGTAACCTGCCACCTGCACTTTCGGCAGAATGACCAGGATCTTTTACGTGCCACTGTGGTAACATGGGGGCAGAACGGACACTGGCCGAGACAAATGTTTGTTTTAATCCAGCTCTCTCTCTCTCTACATCCACTGGCAGCTTGTAAAAAAAAAAATTTTTTTTTAAAGCAAGGCTGAGAGAATGAAGGTTGCACTCAGTGTATCTAGTTACTGCTTGGTCCTGGTGGTGACCTACTGGCATCGTCGACTGACCCGTGGTTCACCAGCACCTCTTTCTCACTGTCCAGCTGCTGGTAGGGTGCCTTGCCATGGTAGAGGCAGTAGTGCTGAACTATGAAGAGGATGTCAAAGAGGATGGAGAAGAAACCCAAACCAAACTTTGTCGGGTCGCCGAATATCGACCCCCAGTCGTCTGAAAGAGACAGGGCGAGCGTTATTACACAGGAAAGGGTGAACTCTGTTCATAGCGGTGTGAACCTATGTTGAAAGTCCCAGAGTCTGCACTGACAGTCAAGCCTCATGGGGGAGGAGTCACACACGCACACATACACACACACAACACACACATAAACTTGCCCACACAACCATGCACACAAATACACACCCAGTCAAAACACACACCCAATCAACACATGGATCATTTTAGCCCCCTTTGAAAGAGACCACCAACCCTCTACTGTCTACAAATGCTCCATGAAGTAAGGACCAAGACAAAACATGGAGTGTGTGTGTGTGTGTGTGTGTGTGTGTGTGTGTGTGTGTGTGTGTGTGTGTGTGTGTGTGTGTGTGTGTTTGTGTGTGTGTGTGTGTGTAAGTGCACCAGTGCATATACATGCATTTTTGAGTGTTAAATATATGAGTGTGTGCGTGTGTGTGTGTGTGTGTGTGTGTGTGTGTGTGTGTGTGTGTGTGTGTGTGTGTGTGTGTGTGTGTGTGTGTGTGTGTGTGTGTGTGCATGTGTGCATGTGTGAGTGAATGTGTGTGTGTTTGTGTGTGAGTGTGTGTGTAAGTGCACCAGTGCAGATACATGCGTTTTTGAATGTTAAATATGTGTGTGTGGGTGTATATCACTATATGTGTGTGTGGGTGTATATCACTATATGTGTGTGTGGGTGTATATGTGTGGGTGTATATCACTATATATATGTGTGTGTATATATTATTATGTGTGTGGGTGTATATCACTATATGTGTGTGGGTGTATATCACTATATGTGTGTAGGTATATATCACTATATCACTATATGTGTGTGGGCGTATATCACTATATGTGCAAGAATGGCAGCAGGTAAGAGGGTGAGAGAATGTGAGAGTGAGAGGTAAAGACAGATCACTTTTACATATTTATTTGATTTCTTTTCAAATGTACCTCCTTCAGCCGATGTGTCAAAGACAAATGTTCACTTTTATGCACTGTATATCCATGACTAATAAAGATTGATTTGATTTGAAACCCACCACTGTTGTAGGCCAGCAAGACCATCTGAAGCAGGCTCAGAGAGCCGCCCATGAAGTCCAGCAGAACGTTGCCGATGCTCCAGCCAAGCGTGCTCTTGCGTTGGAAGTTCATCCACGCCTGAAACCCAGAGGGATGTGCTCAAAGCCAAATGACAAAGTAAAAGACCCCAGTCATTCTGCCAAAAGTGCAGGTGGCAGGTTACAGCTAAACACGCATACACCTTATGTATGTGGCTTTGCATGGTGACATGGTGCATGGTTGTATGGTGTACACAGAACGCGCCGAGATGGCAGCAGTTTCATGTGGCACCAGCCATGCCAGCGCTGTAAGTACACCACTTCAGTGGATATTCAAAAACGCGCTATAAAAAGCTATTCACTCATGTAGAATCACATGCGAGTGCAGTGAGTCTGCTCGAGAGCGGAGAATAGAGCTATATAAAAGCAATCAATAATAATAATAATAATAAATGCTCACACCATCAGTTTTCTGGACATGGGAGGATCATGGAATCCAACGATACATGCCAAAACCACAGCAAGTGTGTGACACCCAGACGATACTGTCTTACCTGAGTGATGCACTCAATGAGTGTGACACCAAAACGATGTGAGATGAGGGATGTACTCCATGAGTGTGACACCCAGACAATATTGTCTTACCTGAGCGATGTACTTGATGAGTGTGACACCCAGACAACGTGGGATGAGGGATGTACTCAATGAGTGTGACACCCAGACGATACTGTTTTACCTGAGTGATGTACTCAATGAGTGTGACACCAAAACGATGTGAGTTGAGGGATGTACTCAATGGGTGTGACACCCAGACGGTACTCTTACCTGAGTGATGTACTTGATGAGTGTGAGACCCAGACAACATGGGATGAGGGATGTACTCAATGAGTGTGACACCCAGATGATACTGTCTTACCTGAGTGATGTACTTAATGATTGTGACACCAAAATGATGTGAGATGAAGGATGTACTCAATGAGTGTGACACTCAGATGATACTGGCTTACCCGAGTGATGTACTCAATGTGTGTGACAACCTGACAATGTGGGATGAGGGATGTACTCGATGAATGTAATACCCAGATGATACTGTCTTACCTGAGTGATGTACTCGATGAGTGTGACACCCTGTCAATGCGGGATGAGGGATGCACTCGATGAGTGTGACACCCAGATGATACTGTCTTAGCTTAGCGATGTACTCAGTGAGTGTGACACCCTGACAATGCAGGATGAGGGATGTACTCAATGAGTGTGACACCCAGACTATACTGTTTTACCTGAGGGATGTACTCGATGAGTATGACACCCTGACAATGCAGGATGAAGGATGGACTCGATGAGTGTGACACCCAGATGATGCTGTCTTACCTGAGGGACATACTTGATGAGTGTGACACCCAGCTTGATGTAGGAGAAGTAGTACAGGTAGGTCAGCCAGGTAATTTTGTGGGTCAGCGTGACAATGAGGGAGATGGCAGCGAAGAGCCAGGCGCCGCCCACCAGCACCATGCAGACCTTGGACAGCTTCTGGTTTCCTCTCTGTCATAATGATAATAATAATAGCAGTCATTTCTATAGCACTGTATCTCACTGACAAAGGTGAACACACTGCACTCTAGAAGATCAACAATAATGTATACATTTAGACCTCAGAAATAATCAATAACACACACACACACACACACAGGTGCACAGATGGAATGTAACAGGAGTGGCTGGGGGGGGGGGGGGGTAAATAGGGGAGGCAAGTAAGAAGACAGAATTTGAACAACCAATACCTGAACACACACCGTCATGCTGGTCTTAAATAGATTCTGGTTCCCTCTCTGTCATATGAACAACCCAATATCTGAACACACGCCATCATGCTGATCTTAAATAGATTCTGGTTTCCTCTCTGTCATAATGATAATAATAATAGCAGTCATTTCTATAGCACTGTATCTCACTGACAAAGGTGAACACACTGCACTCTAGAAGATCAACAATAATGTATACATTTAGACCTCAGAAATAATCAATAACACACACACACACACACACAGGTGCACAATGGAATGTAACAGGAGTGGCTGGAGGGGGGGGGGGTAATAGGGGAGGCAAGTAAGAAGACAGAATTTGAACAACCCAATACCTGAACACACACCGTCATGCTGGTCTTAAATAGATTCTGGTTCCCTCTCTGTCATATGAACAACCCAATATCTGAACACACGCCATCATGCTGATCTTAAATAGATTCTGGTTTCCTCTCTGTCATACGAACAACCCAATATCTGAACACACGCTGTCATGCTGATCTTAAATAGATTATGGTTTCCTCTCTGTCATACAAACAACCCAATTCATGAACACACGCCGTCATGCTGATCTTAAATAGATTATGGTTCCCTCTCTGTCATATGAACAACCCAATACCTGAACACACACTGTCATGCTGATCTTAAACAGATTCTGTTTCCTTCTGTCATATGAACAACCCAATACCTGAACACACACAGTCATGCTGATCTTAAATAGATTATGGTTCCCTCTCTGTCATATGAACAACCCAATACCTGAACACACACTGTCATGCTGATCTTAAACAGATTCTGTTTCCTTCTGTCATATGAACAACCCAATACCTGAACACACACCGTCATGCTGATCTTAGATTCTGGTTTCCTCTGTCATGTGAGCATCTGATACATGAGCACACACTGTCAAGCTGATCTTAGATAGATTCTAGTTTCCTCTCTGGTTTCCAGCCTATATGTATATAAATAATGCCTGTAAATTGATATCTACTCATTAGTAGCTTAGCAAGTTAGACATGTTTTTGACTGAACCTAAACAAATCCTTGTAAAACAAAGTTTTCGAGTTTGAGTTCTGTCATGTGAACAACCCAATGTGTGAAGACGCACCACCATACTGATTTTAGCTAGCTTGTAGTTTCATCTCACTCGCTGAGTGAAGAGCTGCAGACCCACACCTCTGCAGGATCTGGCAGACTGATCAGCTTTTGGGCCAAGACAAGCCAGTTCCAGTCATTATTTCTTCCTGCAGATGTCTGCCTGAGCAATGTCTGAGGAAGTGTTGGGGACTAGGCCGAACCTCCTACTGTTTAACCGCTGTTTTTGTTGTTGTTGACATTCTCAATCTAATATTTTTATTGAATTATTTATAACTGACCTGTTTACTTTGGACTAGATTACCTCTGGGGTCTTTTATTACCGCTTTTACATCTATTAATTTAACTGGAGTAATTTTAGTTCAGTTGCACTTGCTGTGATTTTTTATGCCAGGTAGGGTTATCTTTATTTTTATTTTTTATTTTTTATGGGCTTGTTTTAGCATGCTACCTGTGATTTTAACATGAGTGTATGCATTCATCTGATAGTGTTGAGTGAGCTGCTTGTATGTATGAATGACCGAGTAAAACTTTGTTTTACTATACTGTGTATATTTACATATTATGTTGGAGTCTTATGCAGTCGATAGGCAAATTTCTATGTCCACACACATAGACAATAAAGAGTCTTTGTTCTGCATTCTGTATTCTCCGTGGAGTGTCCACAGACAAGCTGTCCACCCGATTAAGACTCAGCTTAAAGACACTTACATCATAGATGAAACACTGACTGATGGTGACAATGGTGACAAACACGGCGTGCACGGTGAAAATGACATCATTCAGTTGGACAGGGTTGATCCCCCGAGGGTGCTCGGACTTGTATTCTTCCTGTGAACAGAAAAAAATGTTTTTAATGTGATGCAACACAAAACAATAATGTAAAGATATGTACTTTATTGTTTGACCAAATCTGTACATCTTTAAGAACACTGATGTGAATAAACCCCCAAGCCAAATCTGCCACAAAAATGAATCCTTTCTGAGTAACATCATTCTCATGACACTCCGACTTTAGATTAAAACACACAATAGGTTGAAAAGAATGCTTATTTCAATTTGACAGTACAGAAAGTAATGTATGTTTTGTATTGGAAAAGAATGCTTATTTTAATTTGATGTACAGAAAGTAATGTATGTTTTGTATTGTCTATCTAAAATAAGCTTTCCTTTGTGTGCTTGCTCTTGTTTTAGAACACTTAATAATAAAAATAAGAATAAGAATAGTAATAATAAAAGGGATTTCTGTCACGCTCCTCTACCATACGTGGTGGGGAGCCCAGAGTGCTTTACAATAACACTAATGACAATCACACACACACACACACACACACACACACACACACACACACACACACACACACACACACACACAGATGGAGGGATAAACATGGCTGTGAAAAAGACAGACAACATGAAGCTGACAGGGAGAAGAAAACAATAGTACACCAGTGACTAAAAAAATGTGAAATCCAACCAGCTACACCTGGTGACCTTGACTGACCTTGACCTCTGACACCCAGAACATGCCGACATTGAAGAAGCCATAGGCCAGAAAGCCTGTGATGTTGTACAGCAGAAAGTCAAAGTTGAGGCCCACAACACTGAAAGAAACAAAACGGGACAAATTAAAGGAGAAACAGACCAATGAAGCAGCATGGGCCTTATTAAAAGGAATGGAATGACAAACAGCAGTTTTTACATTTGATTACATTTATAGGCCCTGTTTGCTTCAAATCAATGTTCAAATATCACAAAAAGCATGACCATGAATGCCACCATTTCATGCCCCGCAGTCTGTGTCAGTGACATCATGAACATGGCTGGAAGGTGTGGCAAAAATACCAAATATGTCACCAGCCAACCATTTCTGTTCTTCACTGGTAAAGAGCAAACCAAAATGGCTGCACCCTTATGAGCTCAAATTTGAAGCAAAAGAGTGCTTCCCGTAGTATAAGACTATAACCGTTGACATATCACCCAGTAAAGTCAGCAGACAGAAATATTTGTACAGCCCAAGCACGCAGCTTCAACAACATATATACATGTGCAGCTGTTAGAAATGTTACAAGCTCATGTTTGTTTCTGCTGGCAAGCATGAATGAATGATTCTTTATAATGCACATAAAAACTAAAAACCTTCCACACAAAAATATGCATGTTCATTAGCTGTGACTTACGGTGCATTTGTTATTTCGTAACATAAACTGAATAAAAACAAATTTTAAAAAAAGACGATAAAAAAGAATATGCATGTTCGCAGACACAGTACTGGGGTTGGGGAGAGAGAAGCAGAGCATTTTCACACACACACATCATAAGCACAATGAGCTAATCATGCACGCATGCACGCACACACACACACACACACACACATACACACACACACACAGTAAAGACAAATGGGAAGGAGAATTACAAGCAACAATGAAAGAAGTGTCAAATACACTTGGTACAGTGAAAAATACTTCCACGAGAAGAAGAATGTGTAATATATTTGTTCTATTTCCAGTTGTTCAATGACGAACCTGGGGCAAAAAATACCCACAACCCCAATATAGCTTATTCACAACTTTTTCACCTGCTGCGTGAATCAATCAATTTACAGATACTGCCATGGTTGGCTTCAGTTGACTAAGTTTAGCCATGTTGTACTGATTGTTACACTATTTTTCACTCAACCATCATTACAGAAGTGTCACCAAATAAAGCGGAAGACTTGCCCATACCATTGTTCAAGGCACTTTATGTTTTACTCAGGTCCAGCGGTCAGGTAAACTGTGAATATACCACATTAATTACATAGAGAAAAATACCAAAATGCACTCCGTAGTATCCTCCGTACCTTTTTCGCTTCCAGTTGCTGTAGACCTGAGGGTAGAAGGAGACGGACCAGGCGACGAAGTACATCCATCCAATTACAATGTTGACGATGATGAGGACAGAATTGTGGACAACAGTGATTCGCACATAGGCGTCCTCAATACTGAAAGTAAAGGACAGCAGTGAGAGAGATGTTAACTTCAAATGATCCCTCATTGTAAGGACAAATATGTTAAGACTAAGTGACTTACTAAGCTGATGTCATAGTACATGTGTGTGTGCGTGTGTGTGTGTGTGTTTGTGTGTGCATGTATGCGTGCGTGCATGCGTGTGTATATATATATATATATACATATATTTCATATAATATATATATAGATACATATTTGTGAAACTTCGATAACAATTGATGCTGGCAATTAATTTGTTGTTATCAGCTAAACCAGGAACTGATACCCCCTACCCCCACCCCCCGCCCATACACACACAGATACATCCCCAAATCATGAAGTAGTTGATATTGTCAGTGGAAAAAAAAAAAAAAAAAAAAAAAAAAAAAAAAACCGCTGGACAAACTCTGAAGCAGACACAACACCTAGCACATAACACTCACACAGCCATGTAGCGACATGCCTGATCATGCTCAACTTTTGGTTTCGCTGCACGCGACAGATTCTCCTCTGATAATGATAGTGGTGATAATGTTGGCGATGATGGTCATGATAATGACAGTAGTGACGACGATGGTGACGATCGTGGTGGAAAATGATGGTGGTGATGGTGGCAGTGATGATGATGGTGACACTGACGGTGATGTAGTGGTGGTGATGATGGTGGTGGTGAGGAGGTCCAGGAGGAGACATTAACCAGAACACAACAGCACAGCAGACCACACCACAGAAGCCTGACAGTCATGGCAGCAAAATCTAAAACTTCAAACAGACACACAAGCAAAAGCACTGCAAATATTTACTCTTCAAACTCAGACGATGTTGAGTTGAGTCCAAGCGTGACGTGGCCTGCATTCTCCCCAGTGACCTTGACCCTGGCACTGTCATTGCCACGAAAGATGGTCAGATTAGGCAGAGGGGCGATCAGCTGGCCACCGTCAGAGTACTGGATGTCATCACCAACCTGGTAGGTAAACTGCAGGAGAGCTGTCGCATTCAACGGGGAGCTGCAATCACCAGACAGGAAAGTGAAATCTAAGTGTGTGTTTGTTTTTCGGTATAATACGTTATGTAAATTGTTTTGGTAGGACTGTGCTCTACATGTGTATAGAATATCATATTTAGGTTAATGTGTGTTATGTGAACACTCAGGGTGTTGATGAGCGCATGATAAATGTACATTATTATTATTATTAATAAGGCAAACCTGAGTGACAGACACAAGCATACATGTGTAATGGTGTGGAGTGGTAGAAGGACAGGACACAGGCAGCGGAGTCACTAAAATGGAGACCACAGCAGGCAGCGACGGCAAACAGGCTTTATTCTACAGCAGCAGACAATTTTCTCAGCACACCCAAAATCCTCACTCGCACGCATAGATAAGAGAACGGCGTCGGCCGCAAGGAACACACGCTATCGCTACAATAAAATTGGCCCTCTGGACCACAAAATGGCTGACTATTGTGTTTCCTTGGCCCGCACAAATACAGTTTCCTCTACAATAACTAAACTAATTGAAACACGAAAAACATCAAATGAAAGCTACAATTACAACCTTTTAAACCGTGCAAACAACATGTACACACATGACTTATTTAAGTTACAACAAGAGTGGGAAGTGTGGCTTGCATCTGTCTATAAGCAGATTCGTACAACTAAATCACAACTAACACAATGTCCAAAATATAACTGTCAATAAAACTTACATCAGAATAAAGAACACGCTCCCACGGTTAAAACGGTACATAACAATTACAATACAACGCTCTGTAAGAGAAGCAAGACACACTCAAAGACTAGTACTAAAACAATCGGTGCAAACTTTTGCCTGGGGCACGTTATCTTAGTCGCAGCAGCGCTGATAGTGATATCAAGTAGTCTATAAATATAACTAAGCTTCTACAGTACACAATACTCAATAGTTAATTTCAACCCAAAATAAACACTAAACATGAAGTCAGCTAAGCAAAATACTATACGACAAAGCATTGATCGACACAGAATTACTTTAATCGAGTCAAAACAACGATTCACTACTATTCACTAGTACTAAACAGAGAACGTGCCATGCAGATGACAGCTATAAAAAGAATGGACCCAGAGAGGCATCGGCTACTGATTAAGCTCGATCCTGCATCTAAATAAGATCTAAATAAACATTCTAAGATGCCAAATTATATTACACATGGCTTAGTGCATAAAAAAGGACTAGGTAAACAAAGAGTAGGTAAACAAACAAGCGGTCAAAATATTAAGGGAGAAAACAGATTTGAAACTGGCGCGCACCAGCGGCTGTCGCCGGTTGGCTGTGTGAAGGTCATGTGGCGTTACTCTACACGCCACACTTCAAAACAAAAGCATCGTCTGCTCCAGTTCCCGGGTTACTAACAGTACAGTAATGAAACTGCATGGATCTGATAACCGGGGCAGGGTTATTGTAAGTCAATGATCAGATGTCAGTGATCAGATGTTGGTGTTAAAGTCAATGATCAGAGGTCAGTGATCAGATGTTGGTGTCAGTGTCAATGATCAAATTTCAGTGTCAACTTACAAAGTTGACAACTGCATGACTTTGTGAAAAGATGAAGACAAAAGTTGAAACGGGGAGGGGAAAGATAATTGTTTTGTCGTTATTGTTGCAGTTGTTGCTTGCATAGTGGAGGCATACCTACTGAAACAACCTGGTTCAAAGGGCATGAGCACACACACACAGAAAAACAAAGGTTCCCTTTAAAGTGAGCAGAGGGAAGGTCTAGATTTCACCACTTAAAAAGTATGTGATACCAGTTTTTCAGTGGATTGGTCAGGATGTTGTAGACTGGTTGATGGTCACTTTGATACAGTGCTATTCTCCACTCTCTGTCTCAGGCAGACTCACTGCCCCCATATGTTTTAGAGCATGATGGGTATTTGGATTTTTCTGTTTATAACCCACCAATCTCTGATCTGGACTACAGTTCAATGTGTGCATGTCATCTTCAGTTTCGCATAAATATGCGTGCGTGTGTGTGTGTGTGTGTGTGTGTGTGTGTGTGTGTGTGTGGTGTGTGTGCGCGCGCACAAACATTTGAAACTGAACTGAAATTGACTGATTGACAGAAGTTTGAGTTCTACACCACAATTCTCATGATTATAAATCCTGACTTCTTCACCATCATGCTCATGATCATCAGCACTGTTCTCAATGTTCTTTCTCCCTGCCAGTGTCAAGATGGACACGCCTACAACAGTGCTACAACAGTGCCAGTACAAATCTGAAACAGAACGAGGCCCAGAGCACTCATGCAGAATCAACACACAAAGGAGTTAATTGGTGCTCAAACTACGTAACACAAGTACCACAACGAAGACCTGAGTCGCCTACAGTAACTCTCACCTGGCATGTGTGTAAATACAAGTTTTGAGTACAAGTACTAGTTTTAGAGACTACTGCAGGACTGTTGACCACACTATGGAGGGGGTTACCTGAAGAAGATGCCCAGATCAGAATGTTCACCAATCTCTAGATCCAGACTGGACTTACTCATGTGGACTGTCACAGCAGCCACATTCACACCTGCCAACATATATTACAATTACATTGATCAGTTATTACAGTCATGTGATGACATATTATAAGAGAGAGAGAGAGAGAGAGGAGAGAGAGATTTAGAGAGAGAGAGAGAGAGAGAGGGAAGAGAGAGGAGAGAGAGAGAAGAAATATATATATATATATATATATATATATATATATATATATATATATATATATATATATATATATATATATATATAATGTGTATTAGTAAGACTATTACATATGACCCTGTGCCACAAGTTTATAGATCTGCATTCTCACTTTATGTATATTGCAAATTATAATAATAACATAAGATACAAAATGTTTTTGATGTAATGCAGGACAAGCAAACTTGTTTACTTTAAAATTATATCAAAGGCACTTATAATGCAAACAAAGGTCATACAAATTGAAAAAGTTAGAAGTATATTGTATACATTTACAGTCACAAGCCTTAATATACTTTTGCTCTAGACTGATTCTTTCCAGGTGTATAACTGCACAACATTGTCTACATTTCAGGACAAACTTCTGGCACAGTAAGTAAGTAAACATGCTGCTTTACATCACAGAAGTGAGGTGGCTTATTAGGGACGGGTTTTCGCACAGGATCACGTATTAATTATCTTATTACCATCTGTGACCATATGCTGTAATTAGATCATGGAAGTCTCACCTGGCAACAGGTGCATCAGCTGTTAGAAAAAACATGTAACACAATTGTGTGACTGTTTTAACTGAACTGTCATCATGTCATTGACTCCTCAACAGGTCATGATCAACCCTTTGTGCCAGCTGAGCTAATATGTATACTGTATCTAGGTTGTTGTTTGAATGTGTGGTGGGTGACTGATTAGGTTTGGGTAGTGTGTATACATGTGTCCAGTCGATGGCTGAGTGTATCTGGTTGAGTAGAATTAATATTGGCATCCATGTGTGTGTGTGTGTGTGTGTGTGTGTGTGTGTGTGTGTGTGTGTGTGTGTGTGTGTGTGTGTGTGTGTGTGGTGAGTGAGTGTATGTGTGTGTGTGTGTGTGTGTGTGTGTGAGAGAGAGAGAGAGTGTGTGTGTGTGTGTGTGTGTGTGTGTGTGTGTGTGTGTGTGTGTGTGCGTGTGTGTGTGTGTGTGCTGATGTGACATGAGCACGCACCTGTTTATAATTTATGTGATTTTATATTTGTATTATAGATTTTTGTGCAGCATAACTTGTCTATGTTGTTGTAAACGCAAAGGTTTGGGTGTTCCTTTCCATGTTCTGAAATTAATGAGCCTTATATTAGTTAAGGTGAATTGCCCTGTGAGGGATGATTACATTTTTTTTACTTGACTTGGAAACATCACCTGACAACACATCTGTCAATGTGTCAGTAATCATGGAACATACATAGCATTTTAATAAAGTATGACACTTGACAGACTCGTTGGAACACTATCATGTGACAAGCTTCACACCTCACACTAGCAGTACAAGTGTGTCAATGATCACAAGATACCATGCATGACTCACTCACATCAACTGCCATCCTGGCAAGCCTCACACCTGGCACCATCTCAGAAATCACAAAATAAATGTTGTTATTGCTCACTTTTATATAGTGCTAGTCTCTGCTCTCAAGCACTCACTGCGCTCTTGTCGAACATGATTCTAAATGAGTGACCAGCTTTTTATAGTGTATTTTGAATATCCACTGAAGTGGTGTAATTACAGCAATGTTACATCGCTGGTGCCACATGAAACTGCTGTTGTCTCAGCGCATTCTGTGTACACCATACAACCATGCACCATGTCACATCACCTCATGCAAAGCCACATGTATATATATATTATATATATATATATATATATATATATATATATATACTATATATATATACAATACATAAGGTGTATGCGTGTTTAGCTGTAACCTGTCACCTGCACTTTTAGCAGAATAACTGGGATCTTTTACGTGCTACTGTGGTAACATGGGGGTGGAATGGATACTGAAATAAGAGTCAGCACAGAAAGTTGACCATGGAGAAGAAAGTTCTCCTGCCACTCCTTGAACCTTCTGATCATGAGTCTGTTGCTTTAATCACTGAGCCTCCCCTACTACTAGAACTGTACTAGCAAACATCCAGCACCCTTCCCCATTTTGATCACGAGTCTGGCACTTTAACCACTGAGCTATCTCAGCTCCCCTTGTTAATAAATGATGTACCATGTCGTCATGTTTCAAAGAATAAATTGCTCTGTAAATTATGTAAAGTTCTGAAGACTCCCATATTTTATTTGTTTGCAACTTTTTCTTCATGCATCCGGTCCTGCAAGACTCTGAAGTCATCAGCAGTACAAAATTAACTTTAAAACAGTTCCAGTTAGCTACATTTTAAGTCTCTTCAACACTGGGATATTGTATAACATAAATTGGATATTTCAATATTTACACAAATGCCAAGTATAATACACTCAACATACATGTATACAACATACCAGCCATGGAAAGATAACAGCTCAATTCACAAGGACAGCTCTGGCTGATTTGTATGGAACTGAGTGTGTTTCTTAAACAATGAACTAATGAGCAAACTGACAGTATGAGGTTTACCAACATGAATTTATTATAACGACAATGTTTTACAGCATAAGTTGTCATTGAATGCTGAGTAACCACGTGCCATTTGATCATTTTGAAAACCGTAACTGGTGTAAGTAGGCTGCCACCTAACAAACAAACAACAAAGTCTAGGACACTTTAATGTATCTCACTGAACATAATTGGCAATGTCCACTTTTAGCCCCGTCGGTTCGCTGTCCTCAAATGGTTTGAGGATGCGTGTGTGCTTGTGTATAGCACTGGCATAGCACGGAATGAACTGATGTGTGGATATGCCAACGTAGTGCATACTTCAAGTTCATTCCGTACACACACACACACACACACACACACACACACACACACACACACACACACACACACACACTCATACCATTTGAAGACCGCGAACCGACGGGGCTAAAAGTGGACATTGTCATCTTCCCAAAGTCTGAAAGTGAAAGGCAAAGATTGTTACACCGTTACTGTTTTCTTTTTTTCACAAAAGCTTACCATAAAGCAAAAGACAACCGAAGAAACATTTCCAGAACACACGATGGGAATACATGCTGTCAACTCGCGGCAAGAGAACTCCTGTGGCGTTTTAAATCTAACTTGCACAGGCTGACACCCTGACCATCCAATGTCACATCACATGATCACAACAAAACAGCATGTGACTAATACATCTTTCTACCAAAATATTATTAGATTTTTGTTTGAATAAAATCAAGTGGAGAGAAGAAGAAAAAGCTCTCAAAATATATCTTCTAAAATCGTGTTTTCCTTGCACGTAGATACTAAACTTGCACTGAGTTGAATTTAGCACAATGGACAGGCCCTTGTTCAAGTTTCGTCATCCCATCGTTGCCACGGTACGGGTCGGCTTGGAACTGTATCGCGTTTCAGAATCCCGACCCACACCCCTCCCGCCCTGTTTTCTACCTGGTGTCTCTACTTATTATTATTCTTCACAATAGTATGAAGGCTTCAATGGCTAGAGGAATATTCCAGTATGAACACGTGTAAGACTTGTTTTGTTTTGATTTGATTTTCGTCGTTGGTAAGAGCGCTTTGAAAAGACGATTTTAATCCAAGGGGAACAACTCGGAAACCAACCATCAGCATGTCTGCACTGCTCGCTTTACGTCAAGGGTAAATTCAGTTCTCGAACGTCTTTTATTTCTTGGTGTTTGTATTATTGATTTACTACATCAATCTCTGGTCTCTCATTTCTTGGTAATTCGATCCGTGCAGCTGAGAATGCTGGCTGACGACAGCCTCGTGCATATTGTCCTTGATCAACTCAGGACTCCATCAGAACCAATTCAAATCACTGTCACTGTGTCAGATTTCATCAGATCCCTAGCGAGAACAAGTGTTTTAAATGTTCAGTTTCTTGATCTTTTTACGCTGTTTAGTATCAAGTAGTCTGGCTTAGTGCAGCGTAGTAGGGACTGCTGTTTCTTTCCCAGGACCATCCCACTCTGGAACACCATACCAAAATCAGTAACAGAAGCTCCCACTCTACCATTGTTCAAGCGAGAGCATTCACTAGATTCAGTCAAATAACACCTACCTAATTTACAGACAAGCAGCAACCACATTAGGGGATCCAGTATAAAATTACTTTTCCTTCCGGTGTTGCTGAATGTCCTTGGATGTCGGTTGACATATTACTATTAGGGACAAGCTGAGACCAATGCGTGAGCATGGTTCAGTATTGCTTTACGTCCACAGAAACCATAAGGCTCGTTAGGACGGAAAGCCCAGGATGGCCACCTCGACTCTCACACAGCTCCTGAACTATGTATAAAATTACTGTCAGGCAGAGGCAACTGAATATGAACCGGTTTGGCCTCAGTTCAGCTCTGCTTGGGCTCTCCTTTCTCTTCAAAAGTTGTGGTCTGTGCAGGACACTGTCTTGTGACTTTGTCCTCACAATTATGAAACATTAAAATGGCTCTCATCACTCCCCATGCAGAAGTCATTCTGGTGGTGACAGTGTAGCGATAGGTATTATAATTATGTATAATCTCCCTCTCCCCCCACCTCCGTACCACCTTCCCATTCCCAATAAGCCTCATGGTTTCTGTGGATGTTAAGCACCATGTTTACTTACTTAGTCTTAGACAACTTAAAACAAGCATGAAGTTATTAAATGTGTACAAAAACTACAATTAATCTCACATTCAGAGACACCAATACATAGTGTATGATTGCATAATATTTACCCCCCCCCCCCAACACACACACACTTCTCCAAATCCAAACACACCCCACATCATACACACATATGGACCATACATTATACAATAAAACAAGTTAAGATCTATTAAAATTTAAGTAACAAAAAGAATTTTAAATGTCATTTTTTTTCTGGACTCCTCTGAATCTTTCCAGGGTGCTGAAGGATGGGTTATGTCGAAGTTGCTGGTTGGCATCAGCGTGGCAACCACAGCGAAACAACTCCAACAGGACAGCCATCTGTCGTCTAAACCGCCGAAACTTTCCCCGGCAGTATCCCACACCGGTTGTCTTGCCAGATGGATCAACCATCACTGTACGATATGCAGAGCCACGGAAAATCATAAAGGTTTGGTTTCTACTGATCAAAAATAATTTGCGTCACATTATGCAAACAAATGGCATGATTATACAGAGGGGTGCAAAAAGTGTCCAGTCCATGTAAATTGAATCAGCACAATGCTACTCATGATCTTTGCTTTTCTTTCCTGTATTTGCCATTTTAAAATGTTTGTCTCTTTGTCATCTCACTCTGTTCATGCAGAAATATGGGTCGGAATCTAGTCAGCCAGTCAAAGCATGATAGTACTTAGTGGTAATACTATAGTAAGTGCACAGACACTACTAAAGACAGGGCAATCCATGCCAAATGCACTTAGTTCAGGAGCTGTGTGAGAGTCGAGGTGGCCGTCCTGGGCTGTCCGTCCTATCGAGCCTTCTGGTTTCCATGGATGTAAAGCTATATTGAACCATGCTTTGGCACTGGTCTCAACTTGTCCCTAATATGTCAACTGACATCTGAGGACATTAAGCAACACTACCTACCTACCTGCCAAATGCAAGGACAGGCATGGAGAGTTACACCCCTTTGTAGCTGGCTTATTGGCTAGCAGATCACATAGAGAAGGTGTGTGTGGTGTCTTTGCTGTGAGTGGAAAAAGTCAGAGAGAAGGGAATAATGTGCAGCATTAATTTCACACAGCTTTCTGATGACACTATGTGGTCTGTTGTTCCTTCTTTTGACAGTGATAAACATCCAGAAACAGAGGTTTTGGAAGTTGTAGACTAGCTCACACCGAAGATGTGCTTAATCAGTTAATGTTAGAAGTCCAGGCTAGCTCACCCCAAAGAGGTACTTGTTGTTGGAAGTCCAGACTAGCTCACCCCGAAGATGTGCTTAATGTTAGAAGTCCAGACTAGCTCACACCAAAGATGTACTTGTTGTTAGAAGTCCAGACTAGCTCACACCAAAGATGTACTTGTAACTTGTTGGAAATCCAGACCAAAGATGTACTTGTTGTTGGAAGTCCAGACAAGCTCACACTAAAGATGTACTTGCTGTTAGAAGTCCAGACTAGCTCACACCTAAGATGTACTTGTTGTAGGAAGTCCAGACTAGCTTACACCTACGATGTACTTGTTGAAAGTCCTATACACAAACTTCTGTCATTAGTGTAATTGACCCCTCTATGGTGGGAGGCAACATCACTTTTTTGTTGGCATTAACTTGATCAAGTTCTTGTGCTTTCATTTTCAGTGTGTGTGTGTGTGTGCATTTATACGTCACTTGTGAAATTCAAGACTTGGTGTAGGTTTTTGGTTCAATACGTTTTAGTGTAGTAATAATAATAATTACTTTGTACACTGCTTTATGATTATGTACCTGTCTTAAATTATTGTAACAGCTTTATGTCTTATAACAGTTATTTTATGTGCTGTTTTACAAGTACTTGTTTTATATTAGTGTAATTTATTAAGTATGTATTATGAGATTGCTTGTAATATATGTTAGTAAATGTAAATGGTATATGTATATTATGTACATGTATGTGAACAAGTGCATTGAGCTTGCTCAACGGAGAATAGCGCTATAGAAAGTTTATGTATTATTCTCAATGGAAATGCAGGTGAATCAGTTGTGTAAAATTTTATATTTCCAGCTTCGTAGAATCAGTAAGATCCGTTCTTTTCTGACTGTTGATGCCGCAAATACATTGGCTGTAGCCTTCATTCTATCCCGTCTTGATTATTGTAATTCTCTTTTGGCTGGCCTTCCTGATCACAAACTTGCAAAGCTTCAACGCATACAGAATAGTGCTGCCAGACTCGTCCTTCGTGAACCACGGCATGAAAGCGCTACTCCATTCTTAAATATACTTCACTGGCTGCCTGTTAAAGCTAGGATAGAATACAAGGTCTCTACCCTATGCTACCAATGCCTCAACTCTGTTGCTATGCCCTCCTATTTGTGTGAGCTTCTCCAAACTTACAAACCCACTAGAACTCTAAGATCTCAAGACTCTTCCCTCTTAGTTGTTCTGCGTTTCTCTCTGAATACTTACGGAAAAAGATCGTTTTCTGTGTATGGTCCAGCTACTTGAAATTCACTCCCTGTACACGTCAGACAGAGCCAGAGTCTGTCTGGTCACGTTCAAAAAACAACTAAAGACGTATCTGTTCACAAAACACCTGTCATAGAGTGAGAGAGAGGGTGGTGGTGGGGGGGGGAGAGATTGGGAGAGAGAGGGGGGAAAGAGAAAGAGAGAGCGAGGGAGAGAGATGAGGATGAGAAAGGGCACACAATAAATAAATTATGTATAATTGTTTTATTACTGGTTTTAAATTTATGTTTTATCATATTTTATTTCATTTAGAGAGACGAGATATGGTGCAATGCAAATGAATTATGTATATTTGTTTTATTACTAGTTTTAAATTTATTATGTTTTATCATATTTTATTTCATTTAACCTGAAAACAACGCTGTAAACATTGTTCTAGTTATGCTGCTTTTATTTATCTGTGATTAGATATTGATTGTTGTTAAATGTTTTAAATAAGCTATGTGTTCTCAAAGTGGTATACTCCATTGTGGATGCACACGTGGATGTGTGTGTGTGTGTGTGAAAGAGAGAGAGAGAATCTGTGTGTGAGTGTGTGTGCGTGCGTGCGTGTGTGCGTGCATGAAATGCATTACTTGCAGATTGTTTTAATGTCTAAATTCGTATTTTTATTCTAAATTCTATGTTTTAAAATGAATCTTGAATATATGCGTGAATTGAAATATGTATAGATAGAGAATTGTTGTTTTAGGCTAATTTAAGTAACATATTGATGTGTGTTCTATTGCATTTGTTGATCTGTACAGCGCTAAGAGCTCATATAATTGTTGTTGAGGCGCTATATAAAATAAATTATTATTGTTATATATATATATATATATATATATATATATATATATATATATATATATATATATATATCTCAGTTCATTTATCTTTTTAATCCTTCTGTGTTGTTCAAAAAAATAAAAATAAAAATAGGAGTCACCTTTTGCCACTCACATTAAATTTACAATGTTTTGTTTCAGTTGCCTGCGGATCTGTCGTTACTTTCTGAAGCAGAGCGAAAGTTGCGGTTGCAGCAGCGCAAACCCAAACGGAAAATGGTGATCGAGGATGATCTAGAAGAAGATTCTTTTGATGCTTCTCAGTACAGTCACTTGTGGAAGAAATAACTGCTTCAGTTTGTAAATTTAATGTTATAGTCTTTTTGTTGACGTTTTCCTGCAAAAATGTGGAAGATTAATACTAAACATGAGTATTTGTATCACATGCTGTGTTGGGTCTTGCATTCGAGTGTGTGTGAATTTTCAGCCGCAGTGGTAACATAAAGTGTAGAACTTTGTTCCAAAAGGCACCCGAAGTAAACATACAGGTTGACATGAACAAGTCAAAGATATGTAAATATTTTCCTGTTGAAAGCCATGTATGGTGGTTCTATATCCCATGATTCTGTGATTAATCTGATCATAATCTGAGAGCTTTGCGTGAAAACCATCCAAAAACTTAACACCAATGCAACAGCATGTTCACATGTGACAAACCTTGCAGCTAAAATTATTTCGCTCACAAAGCTGTCATGTGATCTCTTCCTCACTTTATCGTGGTCAACAAAATTACAGTTAGACTGTGCGTAAGGTAAGCTTGTCTTAATTTTGTAAATCTGCAATGGAAGTACATTTTTGCTTCAAATTTGAGCCATGTTGGTCTCATTACCAATGAAGAGTAGAAAAAGACAGACTCCTGGCACAGTGCATATGTATACACGTCTGCCACACATACCAGCCTTGTTCACATCAGACAGACTGCCTGACATGAAGTGACGTTCCATCTGTCTTTCATAGGTTGATTTTTAACAAACTAGACCATAAATTCATCTGTCTTTCGCACATTGATTCTTAACAAACTAGACCATAGATTGACTGGAACACTGCTGTGAATCTTTTCTGTAACGTAAAACAAAATCATTCCTATATAAATACTTAATAGGGTCTTCTTTGCTTGGGCTCCCCTTTGATCTCAAGAATGGGAGATTCTGTGCAGGTGTGGGCATGTTGTACAGTTTATTAGTGGTGTGTGTGTGTGAGAGAGAGAGTATACATGTGTGTGTGTGTGTGAGAGAGAGTATACATGTGTGTGTGTGTGTGTGTTTAAGTAAGTAAACATGGTGCTTAACATCCACAGAAACCGCGAGGCTTATTAGGGATGGGGAGAAGGGGGTATGGAGGTGGGGGAAGAGGGAGACTATTATACCTATCACTACATTGCCACCACCAGAATGACTCCTGCATTAAGATGGGCAGTGACGAGAGCCATTTTAATGTTTCGTTAATTGTGAGGGACAAAGTCACAAGACAGTGTCCACAGACCACAATTTTGGAAGTGAAAGGAGAGCCGAAGCAGATTCAAACAGAGGTCCCTCTGCTTACCAGCCTACCGCCTTACCGCTAGGCCAAACCAGCTCATGTGTGTGTGTGTATATGAGATTATATACATTTGCACACTCGTGTCTGAGACTGAGAGAGTACATGTTTGCACACATGTGTGAGAGTATACATGTTTGGACACACGTGTGGGAGTATACGTTTGCGCACGTGTGTGTGAGAGAGTATACATGTTTGCACAGGTATGTGTGAGAGAGCATACCTGTTGGTGCAGGTATGTGTGACAGAGTAAACATGTTTGCACATCTGTGTGTGAGTGAGTATATATTTGCACATGTGTGTGAAAGAGCATGCCTGCTGGCACACATACGCAAGACAGTGGGAACGAGGTTATGTGTATGTATCAGTCCTGGTCTGGAATTCGACAATACGACACACATTCATCAGCCATCATTTTCATTCAACAAAAACAAACTGGAGGCATGATTTCCGCCATTTACTGACAACATGACATCAGATAGGGCAGCACAAAGGTAACAAGGTAAAAATGATATGCACGAGTTACGTTGCAAACAACAGTGTCGGGGACTTTACGCAACAAAAAGCACACAGACAGCTGAGCTCGCAGTGAGCCTCTCCAGGGGATGGACCACAACAATACACCAATGGCTCTAACGATGGCACTTCACTTGAAACGATGCTGTATACAGTCCATGTCCGTGCAAGGCCTTGGATAGATCTGCTTTTACAAGCCTTCTCAGATATGGGTCTTGCACACACATGGGCGATACAGGTAAACCTGAAATATTTACACCTTTGAAAAAAACAAAAAACTTTGAAAATGATTGGATCTTGTCCACTATGGTATGCTGACCTCGGCCACCTACGGAAATACAAAGGGGTACCCTCTCAAATAATTGCTACATCACAGTACGTATGTGAAATGCTGACATTGTACCAGCATATTTCTCCCCTGTAAACATTTCAGGCTCTCCAGTTACACCTATGGAAATACAAAGGGGAACCCTCTGAAATAATTACTACATCACGGTATGCATGTGAAATGCTGACAATCCTGTAAACATTTCAGACTCTCCAGTTGCCTGAATAACAGAGATACTTTTGTTTGTGGTTACTTCCTGTTGTGTAAATACAAGATTATGAGGTGAGATGTTTGTATGCTCCTTTACATTGTGAGGTGAGACCAGATTTGGTACACTTCTTACAACACTGTGAGGTGAGACAAGATTTTGTACATGCCTTACAACATTGTGAGGTGAGACAAGATTTTGTACATTCCTTACAACATTGTAAGGTGAGACCAGACTTTGTGCACTTCTTACAACATTGTGATGTGACACAAGAGTTTGTACACACCTTACGTAATGAGGTGAAACAAGATTTTGTACACTCCTTACATTGCGAATGTACAACACTGTGAGGCAAGACAAAACTTTGTGCACTAACATGTTGTTTTAGCCTCTTACAATACAAGGAGGTAACATATGCTCTTGTGGTAGTACTATAACATACAGTTTAATATGTCTACAAACAAGGGAGTTAACTGGTGCCTGAAAAAAGTCACACAAACATAACAAAGACCCAGGTCGCCTACATAACTCACCTGGCATGCAAGTAAATACAAGGTACATACACTCCACCAAAGGTACATCTGGTGGAGGTTATGTACCTTGTATTTACAAAGGATGTACCTCTGGTGGACTTTATGTACATTGCATTTACTCGCATGCCAGGTGAGGGTTATCACAGGCGACTCCGATCTTTGTTGTTGCGCTTGTGTGACATCATCCGAGCACTAATTAACTCCCTGGTTTGTTGATTCTGCATGGGTACTCTGGACCTTGTTCCATTTCAGATTGCAATAATATATCAATACAGATTGTGGCCGTTTTTGGCCGTTGGACCTTTTACCGCAAAAGACTAGCTGGAGACCTGAGAAAACTCTTCACACGTATTATTTGTCTGCACCCTGAAGCCTCTGGACAGTCTAGGATTAGGAGTAGGAGACGTGGAAAGAGCTCGCACACAAATGTTCTGGAGCGCAGTTTATGGTCTTTCCTACAATTTCCCTATCACAACATGAAATTAGACTTGGCAAGATTAATTTAATAAAGTTAATAATTCTGTTAAACCAACAGAGAAGTCAAAATGCAGAAAAGATAGAGAGAGAAAAAACCCACCTGTTTGAATTAAAACAAACTGTTTCAGACTTATTTTTTAACACAGGTTAAAGCCTTTATTTTCCGTCAGACCTCTGATAATACATTGCTAGGAATGGGGACAACACAAGGTCTTGTAATTGTACACAAATGTACGTCTTTCAGAATCACAGCCCTGTCTAACCTTGGACCTTTTCACAGACTAGGAGACCTGACAAGAGTTGTACTCTCAGGTTGTTCTTCTTTTTTTTCTTCTTCTCTTTTCTCTTGCTTCTGACAACATTGGGCTAAGAGATCTGAAAAGATCTTGCATGCTCAAATAACTGGAAAAAGTATGGTGTCTGTTAAAAGCAAACACAGGTTATACTGTGAGATCTGATTCAAGCATACAAAGTCTACAGTCCCCTTACCATCTGCAGCCCCAAGCTTTTGGCCACACCACACACAACACACACACACAACACACACACACACACACACACAGAGCACTCATGCACACACACACACACACAGAGCACCGTGCACACACACACACACACACACACACACACACACACACACACACACACACAGAGCACTCGTGCACACACACACACACACACACACACACAACACACACACACACACACACACACACACAGAGCATGCATACACATACACACACACACACACACACAGCACTCATGCATGCACGCACACACACACACACACACATGCACATACACACACACACACAGCATGCACACACACAGCACACACGCACACAAACTACACTTTGTTGCTACAAACAGGTTAGCACTTGGATTCTAATGTCCAGCTAACCACACAGGGTCACCTCAGGACAATTAAACTCTGTCATAAGCAAATTCACATTTATAAAACTCTTCTCATATATATATATATATTATTTCTCATATCAATTCACAAAATCAATCCTTACGCAAACACAAAACATCCAACACAAATTTTTGAAGAGTTAGTCCCTTCCCCTGTTAAAAGAGCACATAAGACTAGGACATGCTGGTATCGTTGACCACTCTGTCTAATTTACCAATACCACTTTACCAGATTAAAGAAAATATTTAAAAAAAGAAATGGACAAAAACAATACTATAAAACATATATACATTTTATTTTTTTAAAGGCTATATAAATGCGTAACAGAAAATACCAGTGCTATACCAACCAACCACCATCTCCTAGATGCTCAATGAGAGCCATAAAAAAAGCCAAACTCTTAATGAAAAATGTTTGGGAGTTTTCTGGAGAAAAAAAAGGAGAACAGACCATTAACAGAAAAACGACAAGACAGAAAGAGCCAGAGGACTACACAGAAAAAACAATAGAGGAGACAGGACAGGTAAAGGGGAAGCAAAGGAAAGCCCCGAGATTCCAGACAGGGTGGCGACATCCAACATCCCTGGCCTCCCTTTGGGGCCACGGACAGGTGGAATCACAAGAACCAAATAAATGATTGTCAGAAACTAATGAACACTCTGCACTAGCACACTGTACAGTACTGTGGCGACATCAGACATCCCTGGCCTCCCTTTGGGGCCACGGACAGGTGGAGTCACAAGAACCAAATAAATGATTGTCAGAAACTAATGAACACTCTGCACTAGCACACTGTACAGTACTGAACCATTTTGATTCACCGTAAAACCTCAACAGGCACGGGAACCACAAAAGGGTTAAATCTTGAGCCACTGTGGCACACAAACAACTGTAGGAATTCCAACTCTCTGTGAAAGCCTTTTTCAACATACTGCATTCAATATGAATATTCTGGGTGGCAATATCAATGTCTGGGACAGTAATATCAATAGTCTGAATCACATCAGTATTGTGAATCATAACATCGGTATTCTGAATATCAGTATTCTGGACATACTATTTCCAGCTACTTGTAATTGCAGTGTGAACTTCATGTAAGAATGAACACAGGGTTTTCTTCCCCCTTATTTCTCCCAAATAAGAGGTGAGAACCATGAAATGAATGCATTTAACGACCCACTTTACGGAAATTTACATTCAACCACACCAAAGGGCAATGAAACACCTGATGAGGACGAGGATGAATCTGTGCGCCACAGCTATCTAAATGCAAGCCATGCCTTGAGCATTTCTAATGTGCCAAACCCCTCTATGAATGTATAGGTGTGAGCCTCTCACATATACAGACTATAGTCATAGAGGGATTCATCACATTAGAAACGCTCAAAGCAGTGCTGCTGTTGAGAAGATGCGCACAAAAGTAACACTGAAGCAAGGAAAGATATCATTAGGATAGGTGCAACAACCACAGCAGATGGGCCGTTTTTGCCGCCATATATGGCAGATATGGTGGCGAAAACAGCCCCGCTGAGAGCATAAATTCCAGTCTTCTGAGACAAAGGTAGGGATCCATCAGTGCATAAGGGCACATAGCACACAGTTACAGCTCTAACCAAAGTCCTGAGCAAGACACGGGCCCATATGCATCAAGAGCAAAGCAAATCAACGGCAGACAGCCTCTAATCATGATTAGCTACAGTCCACAAGACTTTATTTTTGTATCTTCAGCACTCCCCAAAACACACGGAGTAATGGTCTGGATGTAGACCAAGTGTAAATGGAAGAAGTGGAAGAAGAATATGTTGGGAATCATCCGTGGCTGTATGTCTGCATTCAAACATTGCTCCAGAGTGATCGGAAAGTTATACAGATAGAAGCAGCTAAACCTGAAAAGCAGACATGTTAATTTATGGAATCAGGTACTTTTACTAACTTTATAATGGATTCCTAGCTTCGCTGGGATGCCTGCTGGACTCAACTACTAAAAGGGAAGGTTAAAAAAAATTAAATTAAAAAATGCAGAAAGTGAAGACAATCAGCTGCTGTGGACTTAAATCATTTCTGTATTTAACTGAGGACAGAGCTGGGGAAGGGTGACTCGTGTTGAAGAAATGAAGGACACTAGATGAGCATCTAAAGAAAATTCTGTAGCCAGCAATTTTGTGCCTCAAAAAAACATTAGCACAGCATTTCACACACAGCTGATCCAAGTCTCCTATGTCACTAGCAGGAAGGCACGGCCAAGAAGACAAAAAACTAAATTAGGAGCAGTAATTCCGCTAGTATTTTTTATTTTTTTTATTTTTTATTTTAAATTCCACCATGTGATGGGCAAAGATCAAAATTTTTCATCAGGGTGGCGCGCATTTCTATCCATTACATGCCCTTCAGTGCAATATCATGGAGTCTTGGAGAGGGGAAAATGGCACAAAATCTCCCTAGAGGTGTTTTCTTCTTCTTCTTCAGTCAGTCTGCTGCAAACTGGGGCGGCAGGCCGAAGTGACCTGCGTGCAGACTGTCACAATCCACGGGCTGGAGGTCAAAACTGCACTAGGCCTGTGTGACACGCGTCAAAGATGCCACAGCAGTTGAAAACAGTTGTGGAAAACTGCCGCACCAATTACACCAAAAGAGTGGGGCTGGGTGGAGGGCGGGGTGAAGAATATCTGCATCCTATTCTATTGCAGCCAATCCATCCCCAAACCAGACCATTTCGTTTCCACTAAAAGTTCAAGCACACAGCTCTCTGCAGCAAACAATTGCTACTTCAGAACTGTAGAACTGGAGCTTTAAAATGGCTGTTTGACTGTTGTATTAGGATGCATGGCCCATAGCATCATCAGTTTGGAAGTCTAATTCAACATTTTGAAGAAAGATAGAGATAATTGCTTTTCAACACAGTCAGCAATGATGACATCAGTTGGGAAGTCTAATTCAACATTTTAAAGAGAAATAAGTAATTGGTTTTTAACACAGCCAACAATGAAGTTTGGAAGTCTAATTCAACATTGTTAAGAGAGATAGATAACTGGTTTTTAACACAGCCAATAATGACGTTTGGATGTCCAATTCAGCATTTAAAGAAAGAGAGATAGATAATTGGTTTTTAACACAGTCAACAATGACGGTTATTATTAGGGGGGAAAAAAGAGAGAAAGAGCTTGCATCATTTATTACTCCCATGCACAACACAAACGGAAGAACAGTTTTGTGTGACTATGCATAATATCTAGTGGAAGCCACAGATGTTAATGTTGGGTAATACTGACCAATGCAGCAATGCTGAATGTAAGACTCGTGTCCAATGCATTGAACAAATAGCATGAGCATTTTTAATGTGCCTAACATTACAATCAAATCTGAAAATGCATACTAATACAAGAACAGGCTGACAACCCTGCATACACACACACACACACCACTACACAAAAAATGACTGTAAGACCAGAACATTACAATATACTAATTGCTAGTGCTCTCGCCAAAATCAGTTCAAGCAAAAACACTCTAAAACAATATCTGCAACACACACACACACACACACACACACACACACACACACACACACACACACACACACACACACACACACACACACACAGAGGTTGGTTGAAGTGTTGCTTTACGTCCATAGAAACCGTAGGTTTATTAGGGACAGGAGCCCAGGATGTCCACCTCGACTTTCACACAGCTTCTAAGCTCACACACACACATTTTATACACATGCATGCACACACAGAGAGTGTTCCTCACACATCAGTCTTAATGAACAACTCATTAGTAAATCCTTTGTCATGTTTTTTTTTTTTTCCTTGTTTAAAACCTGCAAGGATCTGTGAAAGCACAGAGAACTGACCAAGCAGACCACAAGTTCAGGCATTGCAATTGGTGCAGTTTCATTGGAAGCACACAATAATGTTCAAGTATGTGCCACAAACTTGCAGCCACAGAAAACTGGCCCAACGAACCAAACAAGCACTGCCTTGAATCCTGAGAAATGAACAGCATACTTTGTTCTTTCTAAAGCATATGCAGGTACACTAACATTGTTTTTCTTGGGATGTGACAAATGAACTGAATTTGGGGTGGGGGTGGGTAACCCCCTACCCCGAAATTCAGTGACAATAGTGGACCCCACCCCACCCCCTCTGAGTTTAATGACAATAGTGGAAAACATACAATTTTAAGACAGCCTCTATAAAAAAATATATATATAAAAAAACTGACAAGGAATTCTGCACTAAAAGCCATGTACATATTTTTTTTATAATGATTTGAATGAAAATGTTCGATGGCTTATATGTCCGGCTGTGACAATGTTTTTTCTTGGAAAGAAATACACACAATGTATTCAACAGCAGCATATTTCATATTTCCTACAAGCATTTCTAAATATACTTTACAGTCAGTACCAGTACACTATCCTGAAATCAACAGTCCAAATTCTATATTCACAGTTTTATTCTCATCATTATCAACACAGCCTATCATTCACGTCGTAATTATTTTCAAGTGCAGTGCAGCCCTTGATCAGTGATGCCACCAAAAATTTCACTAGCAGCTCGAAAGGATTAGATGTTTCCAGGCCGAGCTCCAAGTCCAACTTCTATCTGACCCTCATGAGGCACCGAATGACCGGTGGACTGTAATTATGAACAATGATTTGAGTCTGATTCCAGCCTTCAAATCTGATTGCAGTTGATATCATCATCAAGGAATGTGTGCATTTACTTTTTTGGAAGGTTTTATTCAGACTCAACCACCCCTTCACTCCACTGCTATAGCTCGTGAGCAAAACAAGATGGTCACCCTTTATGCTTATTTATTTATATTTTGTTGTTGTTGTTTTTTGCGCCAAAGGATATATATGACATTCTGACTGGCTGCAGTCCTCAAGTTTTCATTGCTCATTTTCTTTTTGTCAATTTTTGACCCCTCCTGCTTGAATCAAGGCCAGTCAAACTGTCAAAGTTGTCTAAACAGGTGTTGAAATCATGCATGGCCTGACTGTTCAACAAAGCATGACGGTGGTTTTCATCACTTTTCAAGGCTGTTACGAGCTAGACAACAGGTGGTGAAATCATGCATGGCCTGACTGTTCAACAAAGCATGACGGTGGTTTTCATCACTTTTCAAGACTGTTACGAGCTAGACAACAGGTGGTGAAATCATGCATTACCTGACTGTTCAATAAAGCATGACGGTGGTTTTCATCACTTTTCAAGGCTGTTATGACCTAGACAACAGGTGGTGAAATCATGCATTGCCTGACTGTTCAACAAAGCATGACGGTGGGTTTTTTATCACTTTTCAAGGCTGTTACGAGCTAGACAACAGGTGTAGAAATCATGCATTGCCTGACTGTTCAACAAAGCATGACGGTGGGTTTTTTATCACTTTTCAAGGCTGTTACGACCTAGACAACAGGTGTAGAAATCATGCATGGCCTGACTGTTCAACAAAGCATGATGGTGGTTTTCATCACTTTTCGGGGCCCCTGATGCAAGGACTCAACTCAGTCATTCTTCCTCTGTTGAAACTGTGACTTACCAAACACTGAGTATTAAACTATTGCTGCCCTAATTAGGCTGGGCATGCCTGCAGCACCTAACACTAGCTGACTCAACAATAAGCAGGGTAAGTACTTAATGCACACGGTTCAAACACTGTGGTCCCAGCAACAAACATGCTAACTGAAGTCTCATCTGAATACAATAAACATTACGCTAATGAATTATATAAAATTCTGTTGGTGATTTGTTTTGTTGAACTTTAAACCAGACCAAAGTACAGGCACAGAAGTACTCAAGAAGAGTTTTATATATTATATATATATATATACCCAGTTTTACTCCACGGCAAGTCAAAGGCAAAACAGTTGGTAGGAAAAGGGCAAAGAGGGCAATAAGTTTTTTTCTGAGCAAAACTGAGTGCAACTTTTACCCCCTACCCCTCAAAAACCCCCAATACCACTGTTCCTGTTCGTTGTGTAGATCTGAAATGAGCATTAAACTGGAACGTACTGTGAAAGAAGAAGGAATCTTTTTCTTCATTTTTTTGTTTGGCATTGTCTGAAATAGGGATTTTGCACAGAAAAGTCTGGCTGCTTGTGGAAAGCCAGCTGCCACAGGGTCTCCCAGTCAAGCCTAACGAAGAAGACATGGTGCACGCACGCAAGCCACACCACAAGCATCATGACATCAAGCATTGCTGTGGCCTACATCAGTCTTTTGCGCGCACAACCAGGCCACATGTATTCAACTATGCAAATGAATCTTCACCATGACGCACAACCTCACACTTACCACCCAGCCCTTTCCCATTGCTGTAGTAATCATCTAAATCATTATGTACATGGAGATGTATAAGCCAGATGATTGTTTGTTTGTTTGTTTCAGGGTTCTGTCTTGCCATTTCTCAATCAGAGAACTCCACATGATCTGCCATTTTGTCAGCGTGCGCCAACTGTTTTTCTGCAGAGACTGCGACTGGCTACAACAGCTCCATACGACACAACACAGTCAGACCAGTCTTATACTTTCCATGTATACACTGTGCCTGTGTCCGATGTGGCGTGACTCGAACTTGCACATGGGGTGATTCCAGAAAAACCTGTTGCTCATCTCTTACAACATGGCACTGTAATGTGGCATGTGAAACGCAAGAGCGGCAGTTCCGCTCCCTGGTGATTTTTTTTCCCCAGGGAATTTTCTGCTACAGTTCACTTGGCTGTTGCAAAGTTACATGTGGATCCGAACATGTGTGTAGCAGCTCCAATCCACAATGGATTTTTGTGTGCAGAATTTTGCCAGATACTTTTCTGCAACACTCCACTTTGCTGTTGCAACATGGCACATGTGTGTGCCTGCTCCAATCCCCAGTGGTTTTTTTTCTTTCTTTCTTTTTACAGAAGTTTGCCAGGACATTTTCCTGTGACAGTGGTTAAGGTTCACTTTTTTCCTTTTTGTTGTTGTCCCATCGGAAGGACTAGACGTGGAGACCACCTGCACACACTCTGAGAATATGGGGAGATGGGAGAAGGTGATGCTGCCTGAACCAGGATTCTGAACCCACACCCCTTCAATGCAGAGACCAGCATCATCACCATCCAGACCATATCCCTCCCTCATCAAGTCAACAAAACCAACAAATACATCAACTGTCACAAAACTCCTTCCTGTTTAACAGAGACCAGGTTCTTTTGAGTGTAAATCAAACACACAAGATGCTCACAGAAAAAGAACAAATCAAGTATTTACCCTTTTTTCTTCTTCTCTTTTTTTCTGGTAAACGGTACCAGCAAGGTGACCTATTGAGAAACAATTTATTTTGACTGAACCAACTGATACCAGAGTGTTAACAATGGACTGTTCTCACTGTCTTTGGACTGAACCAACTGTTACCAGAGTGTTAACAATGGACTGTTCTCACTGTCTTTGGACTGAACCAACTGTTACCAGAGGGTTAACAACGGACCGTCCTCACTGTCTTTGGACTGAACCAACTGTTACCAGAGGGTTAACAACGGACCGTTCTCACTGTCTTTGGACTGAACCAACTGTTACCAGAGGGTTAACAACGGACCGTTCTCACAGTCTTTGGACTGAACCAACTGTTACCAGAAGGTTAACAATGGACCGTTCTCATCATCTTTGGACTGAACCAACTGTTACCAGAGTGTTAACAACGGACCATTCTCACCGTCTTTGGACTGAACCAACTGTTACCAGAGTGTTAACAACGAACCGTTCTCACTGTCTTTGGACTGAACCAACTGTTACCAGAGTGTTAACAACGGACCAGTCTCACTGTCTTTGGACTGAACCAACTGTTACCAGAGTGTTAACAACGGACCGTTCTGTCTTTGGACTGAACCAACTGTTACCAGAGTGTTAACAATGGACCGTTCTCACTGAGCTGGGTCATAGTTGATCTCCAGATTGAAGACAAGGCCGGGGTATACAAAAGTCGCAGGAGCATGTTGGGTTTTGTCACCTGCACTGTAGCCTACACTTCGAAGCCTCGCTTTCAATCTCAATTACCTTGGTGAAATCAACTTACAAATATTCCTTGGGAATGATCCTCCATAGAGTACCCAACCCTGCTTTATGTCAGAAGTGTTTACAATATATATAAACAACCTTGACCTGACTTACAGCATAAAGCTATACATCTGTAATTATAAACAAGCTGGTGAACACTGTCATATAATGAAACCTTACATTTAAAAAAAGAAGTTAATTGACATTGTCTTTTCACAAACAAACTGGACAGGAAAAGATGAATTCATTCCCATTTGTGTAGCACACATTCTCTGTCTTTGGTCCAATTTAAACACACAATTATTCAAATACACAGGCACCATACACAACTCTTCTCTTCTTTTTTTAAACTGAAAAAAACATGCTTACTACATCCAGCGCATGCCTCCTCTCTAATGTAGAGTGTCAAGGTCATGTCACAATTTTTTTTATTAATTTGTTTGGGGGGGGGGGGCGAAGGAAAGAGTATTTAAATAGAAACTCTGAAAGGTCTTTAAGCACCTTTCAGCTATCAGAAATAAATAAATATATCTTAACAAAATGGCGAAACACCTAAAACAGTGTAGTAAACGCCACAAACAATATGAAGATCAAACAAGAAATTACGGAACCACCTCCAACTGTTCAAGGGACATATAATTGCACACAAAGGCAGGTGACTCTACAGTCAAAATACTGCGCCTGCAATTGAGAATTAACCCCTTTACTGCCATGATGTCACTTGAAAATGACCAATAAAGGTGCAAAATTTGAAACCCTTAAGTCTTTTTCTTTTCTTTTTCACACTGGCATCTGAAAGGATTTCCATCAAAAAGCATACACTGAAGGCAGGTATGTTATATAGGACTGGAAAATATACTGCTTGCAGGCATGTCCGTGCATCTTTCAGCCCAAATTTTTTACAGGCTCTGGCAGTGAAGGGGTTAATTCAAACAGAATTACCAGCCTTAAAGAAGGAGTTAGTAAAACAGGACTGGTTATTAAATACTGAATAAAAAATTAAAAAATCATGTCCATTAGACGAGTTAATTCAAACAGAATCACCTGCCTTAAAGAAGGAGTTAGTGAAACAGCACTGGTTAATAAATACTGATTTAAAAAAAATACTTTTTATGTCCATGAGATGAGTCAGAGTACAATGGGTCCATGGCAGCTTAGCGATATGACACCAAACCGGCCCCAGACACTAACTGTCACCAACAACGGACCGTTTCAAGACAAAAAGAAAGCCATAGCAGAGCACAGTCAGACCAAATGAACGACATTTCAAGACAAAAAGAACAAATGGATGACTCATGTCAAATGAATGGCATTTCAAGACAAAAATAATGAATGGATGACTCATGTCTAATGAACAACATTTCAAGGCAAAAAGAATGAATGGATGACTTATGTTTACTGTAAAATGGCAACCATCACAAAGAGGGCATCACAAGAAGCTGAGTGTGGGTAAAACAAGAAGCATCAAGAAATTCAATGCAAGCAAAAGGAAACTGGACACCCCTTCCATGGAGCAAGATGTTCCTATGCTCAGGTCGTATCCACCCCTTCCACAGAGCAAGACATTCTTATGCTCAAGTCGTATCTACCCCTTCCATGGAGCAAGATGTATCTACCCCTTCCATGGAGCAAGATGTTCCTATGCTCAGGTCGTATCTACCCCTTCCATGGAGCAAGATGTTCCTATGCTCAGGTTGTATCTACCCCTTCCATGGAGCAAGACATTCCTATGCTCAAGTCGTATCTACCCCTTCCATGGAGCAAGACGTATCTACCCCTTCCATGGAGCAAGATGTATCTACCCCTTCCATGGAGCAAGACGTTCCTATGCTCAAGTCGTATCTACCCCTTCCATGGAGCAAGACGTTCCTATGCTCATCGTATCTACCCCTTCCATGGAGCAAGACATTCCTATGCTCAAGTCGTATCTACCCCTTCCATGGAGCAAGACATTCCTATGTTCAAGTCATATCTGTGGCATCAGTATGAGTTAATCATAAGCATAGACCATAAAAAATATCCCCAATTTTTGGCCACAAGAGAAAATGTATACTAAAGTTATAGAGAAATGTATATAGATTTGACAGTAACGACAGGTCAATCTCTGCTTTTGGCAAGGCTATAGACATCGGTAAAATAGACACCGGTTCCTTGATTTTCATTTTAATGATCTAAAGACATAATGTCAGAAATAACACCAAAAATCTTAACCTTTACGCATGCTGAAGGGTCTGTAATAATGGTCACTGTTTCTTGCCACATCCGTCTGTTCAGTTTCATGAAACAGAATTAAATACACGGATGAAATTTTGGGCGACTCGCGCTGTGCTTTTCCAAATTACAAACCCTCTTCAGCAACACAGTGATGCAAGACTTCATCATAATTTTCTTCCTCCTTTTTTTAAATTTCGGATTTACTCCCTTGCAGGAAAATTGGGTCAATCTTCCTTGGGGTAAGCGTGAAGCCAACTCCAAGCATCATGTTCCCAGTAGCCATCCGCCAAACTCTGCCACAGTTAGCATTAAGTGAGGCGTGGAGTGGGACACAGGATCGCCAAGCCCCAACCAGGGAATGTTCAAAATATTCCCCAGCTGTGGGACCACTTTATTTCCACAGGACAATGATGACACAATGAAGAGTATCCAATGCAAGACCTTTTATTTTTCTACACGAAGTGATGGTACATAGCACCTATAAATTTATGTCGTATTAGAAAGTTAAAAAAGATAGCGATTTGGCATACATTCTACTGATTGTGTGTCACACAATATTGCAGCAGAAGCAGGATTCTGCTCAACACCACATCAGCTGCTTGTCCATTTCTTGCGTGTATTCTTGGGTTTTACAAGGACATACATATGTTGATATGTACAGCAAGCATTCTACTTCAATACTTGTAGAAAAACAAAACACAGGATGTTTAGAAAAAGACAATTTTCATTAAATTTCACTTTAACACAATTAAATGCTTGTGAAGTTTAATTTAGAAAATGTCTTTGCAAGCACTGCTTGCCCATTGCCCTCCAAAACAACATTTTGAAACAGTTTTCAATAATGACCAGACCAACAGTAACAGAAACACATGTAAAACTGAACAGCAAAACCAACTTTACAATATCAACCCACATTGCTTTTTTCCTTTTCAGTCAAACTCGTGGCCGTACTACCTGACTGCACTGTAGTCAAACTTTTGGCACAAATTCAACCCAAGCTAGAATTACACAGCCTGCTAGCAGGTTGTAGTCAAAGTAACTGTTGTGTGGCTCTCCTCCAATTTTATTCCCCACGGGGGCTATACAATATTTAAAACTATTCTCTCAAAAAAATCCACACAAAAAAAACCCTCATCAGTAACTTCCTGCCTCAGTGGCTCAGGTTTCCCACTGATACAGCGACAGTCTGAACCAACTTTTTTTTTTTTTTATCCAAAGTAATAGTCTGATTCACTCTGAATCAAAAAAAAATCTTTTTTTGTTTTGTTTTTTAAACAAAAGTCTAAGTCTGATTCACTCTGAATCATTTTCTTTTTTCTTTTTTTTTCTTTTTTTAAAACAAAGTCTGAATCATTCTGAATCGATTTCTTTTTTCTTTCTTTTCTTTAAAAAAACCCCCAAAAGTAATAGTCTGAATCATTCTGAATCAATTTCTTTTTTCTTTTTCTTTTTTTAAAAACAAAAGTAATAGTCTGAATCATTCTGAATCAATTTCTCTTTTTCTCTCTTTAATTTTTTTTAAAAGTCTGAATCATTCTGAATCAATTTTTCTTTTCTTTTAAAACAAAAACAAAAGTAATAGTCTGATACACTCTGAATAATTTTTATTTATTTTTAAACAAAAGTAATAGTCTGATACACTGAATCAAATTCTTTTTTTTTCCTTTCTTTAAAAATAAATAAAAGTTAATTGTCTGATTCACTTTGAATAAAAAAAAATTTAAACAAAAGTAATAGTCTGCATCGACTTTTTAAAATCTTTTTTTCTAAACAAAATCCTAGGCAAAACCACAGGGTAGTCAGCCTTGAAGCCTGCCGCTGTGGGTGGTAATCATGGATATCCAATTACTCCCCTCTTATTTAGTTACCGTACCCTAATGGATACTTATCATTCGTCCTGAGATGGTCAAGCATGGCTGAACAGACGTTAGAAACTGATCAGTCTTTTTCCTTTATTTAAGAAAAACAAATAAGACAACCTGCATATAAATTCGTATCACATGCACATCAGACTAGAGATGAAAATAAATACACTGTCCCTAATGGGAATCAGTACCCCCCTATTCCTCACCCACCCTCTCTAGCTTGGCAACACCTGGTCATACCAAGTTTGCCTGGTCATACAAGTTTCCCTGGTCATACAAGTTTGCCTGGTCATACCAAGTTTGCCTGGTCATACCAAGTTTGCATGGTCATACCAAGTTTGCATGGTCATACCATGCCCACTGGCTGCCCACCCAAACAAACACCTAACAAATCTGGCACAGAGATGAAAAACCTTTCTGATGACAACAAAATTTTGGTGGAGAATTACTGACCAGGCTGCGTTGACAGCAAGTATAATTATTCATTTAAGGTAACTCTGTTACAGACTGGTAAATTATCTTGCATACGGTTCTGACCTATAACTGCACAAGGCTCAAAGCAAGCCCGTTATATGACTCATTAGGCTTTAAAACTGATCAAGCATGACAGTCCCAATTTTGAATGAAGACATGTTCGGTCTCAAACGACAAAGCTTTAGTCAAATGATGCCACTGTCAAGCACTGTTTGTCCAGCATTATTTTTCTTCAGCATGTCAGGAAATGACTCTCAATTAGCCACGTCCGATCAAAACTCCGTCACCCCTTCCCACCCACCCCCTCAGAACTTATCTCCTAAAAAATACCGCATGAGTGCTAACCCTTGACTGCCTATCTAGTCCCCAACCCCCCCCCCCCCCCCCCCATTCCAGGATTAAAAATTAAAACAAAAACAAACAGAAAACAAACAATTTTTTTTCCAGGCTTAGTTTCCAAACTCTGTGTGTGTTGAAGATGATGTAGTTTTATATAGCACCCCAAAAGGGGGACTAAACTGTCCGTACAGTTGTGATATGACTTACAAACACAATGCCTGGAGGGTCCTCCTGTTGATTTAATATATTTGGTATGTTCAGTATTCTTTTTTATTTCCTGTTTAATGCCCATTTTGATAATGGAAAAAAGGATAAAGAAAAAAAGGCCTTTGAACAATTCAAAAGGAAAAAACAAACAAAAGAGCTTGCTTTGAATCTATCAGAGTAAACCCTTTTCAAACACAATGCCTGGAGGGTCCTCCTGCTGATTTAATATATTTGATATGTTCACAGTGTGCAGTATTCGTTTTTACTTCCTGTTTAATGCCCATTTTGATAATGGAAAAAAGGATAAAGAAAAATGGGAAAAAAAGGCCTCTGAACAATTCAAAAGGAAAAAAAAGAAAAGAAAAAAGAGCTTGCTTTGAATCTATCAGAGTAAACCTTTTCAAACACAATCGTGACAATGCCTGGATGGTCCTCCTGTTGACTTAATATATTTGATATGTTCACAGCGTGCAGTATTCTTTTTTACTTCCTGTTTAATGCCCATTTTGATAATGGAAAAAGGATAAATAAAAATGGGGAAAAAAGGCCTTTGAACAATTCAAAAGAAAAAGAAAAAAAGAGCTTGCTTTGAATCTATCAGAGTAAACCCTTTTCAG
>JABMCL010000787.1:510000-535000 GCA_018857735.1 Alviniconcha marisindica
CTGATCAAAAGGTCATGATCAAAAGGTCATGAGTTTGAGTCCCTTCAGAAGCGGCAAGAAAATTACCTTCTCCAGAGCCAACATTCTGTGCCAACTCTTAATTTTGGTATCTGTTCCACCCCACTGTTAGTGTTACCGCAGTAGCATGCAAAATATTCCAGCCATACCGCCAACAGTGCAGGTGGCAGGTTACAGCTAAACACACGCACCCTACCTATGTGGCTTTGAATGAAGTGACACTGTAAACTGATACATGGATGTATGGTATACACAGAGCATGTGCTGAGACAGCAGCAGTTTCACATGGCACCAGATATGTAACAACCAAACAGTACTTATGTACTCCCATTGGGTGGATATTCAAAAGGCACAGTAAAAAGGCTACAGTCACTCACTGAGAATCATTTGTGACAAGAGTGCAGCGAGTCTGATGCCAATATAAAAGTGATCAACCAACACACATTATAATTATCCACACACCCACATCTACAAAACATGCACACACACACACACAACACACACACACACACACACCACACACACACACACACACACACACACACACACACACAAAAGTGCAGCTGGAGATGTCTCTAAGTCTAACACTAGTTCTATACTTTGCATACCCCCCCCCCCCACCACCACCCCCACCCCCATGGTCAAACCTTTCACATGGCACTCATCAGACCAACTTTGGTGGCAAAAGGTCAAACAGTCTAAAAGTAAAAAATATCTTGCAGTTGTACACAAAATGAATGACACTTTTGACAGGTTGATGAACACACAGATAAATGCCAAAATGAACAAGGTGATTCCATTTTTATTTTTTTAAATCATAAACCTCTCCATTCCCCCCTTAAACTTCATTATGATGCAGGGGTAAAAGATATTCAGAGCTAAACTCCCTTAATTACAAATCATCAGCAGGCGACTGCTGTTAATCTTCACAGAGCATGAACACTTCAAATGCACCCAAACCAATCTTCTTCTTTTCCAATCTTTTTTGTTGTTGCTGTCGTTCGGGGAAAGTAGGTTCCTAAGTTTCCATGTGCTACTTCCCCTAATCAATAAGCTCTGGTAGTAAGGCCGCCTCATGGGAAGATTGAGTGCCAGTTTGATCTCACCCACGGCCATGGTGATCTAATTTATTGTCCAACAAACTTTCCTGACGGGCACTGAGGTCAATGTGGAACTTTTATTCTCTTGTTGCACAGATCTGATTATTGACTAAAGTAACCTCAGTATCGTTTTCTAAATTCATTCTCTCCTGCTCTCTCCCCTCTCCCCCCAGTCTCTCTCTCTCTCTCTCTCTCTCTCTCTCTCTCTCTCTCTCTCTCTCTCTCTCTCTCTCTCTCTCTCTCTCTCTCTCTCTCTCTCTCTCTGTGTGACTAAGGTAACCTCAGTATCGTTTTCTAAATTCATTTTCTCCTGCTCTCTCCCCCTCTCCCCCCAGTCTCTCTCTCTCTCTCTCTCTCTCTCCTCTCGTCTCTCTCTCTCTCTCTCTCTCCTCTTTCTCTCTCTCTCTGTGTGACTAATACCTCTTCGTTTCCTATTCATTCTCTCCTCTTTTCTCCCTCTCCCCCTCTCTCTCTCTCCTCTCTCTTCTCCCTCTCTCTCTTCCTCTCTCTCTCTCTCTCTCTCTCTCGTTGACTTAGTGCCTCTCTCTGTATCGTTTCTAAATTCATTTTCTCCTGCTCTCTCCCTCTCCCCCCCAGTCTCTCTCTCTCTCTCCTGTCTCCCCTCATCTCTCTCTCTCTCTCTCTCTCTCTCTCTCTCTCTCTCTCTCTCTCTCTCTCTGTGACTAAGGTAACCTCAGTATCGTTTCCTAAATTCATTCTCTCCTGCTCTCTCCCCTCTACCCCTAGTCTCCTCTCTCTCTCTCTCTCTCTCTCTCTTCTCTCTCTCTCTCTCTCTCTCTCTCTCTCTCTCTCTTCTAGACCTCTTCGTTTAATCTTTTCTCCTTTCATGTCCTCTTCGCTCTCTCTTCTCTCTCTCTCTCTCTCTCTCTCTCTCTCTGCTCTGTGCTGGCTCTCTTCCGTCCACCCTCTCTCTCTCTCTCTCTCTCTCTCTCTCTCCTCTCTCTCTGCACCTCTTGTTAATGTTTCCCATTTATGTGGCTTCTCTCTTTCTCTGGCAATTATTTCTCTCTGTGTCTGGCCTCTTGTCACTGTGTCTTGTTCTGTGGCCTCTCTGTCTCTGGCCACTTTTTCTCTCTTTCTTTTCCCACTCTTCTTTACTTCAGTCATCCACCTTCAGTGTGTAGAATATTCTGCTGTATCATGTGGAGCTCTCTCTCTCTACCTTCCCTCCCCCGAAAAAAAATGTCAACCTTTTTTAGTCTATAAAGTATTTGTGTGCTCAATGACAGGGGTTTGTTATGGTAGTGATATTTGCTTCAACAGAAATGAAACTCACCAAAGACCACTACTTAATCAGTGGGCAATCTGAGAAGAAGCGGGTCTTCCACTCTTAGTCAGTGGGCAATCTGAGAACCAAGTCTTCCGCTCTTAGTGGGCAATCTGAGAAGAAGCAGGTCTTCCACTCTTAGTCAGTGGGCAATCTGAGAAGAAGCAGGCCTTCCACTCTTAGTGAGCAATCTGAGATTGAGAAGCAGGCCTTCCACTCTTAGTCAGTGGGCAATCTGAGGAGAAGCAGGTCTTCCACTCTTAATCAGTGGGCAATCTGAGAAGCAGGCCTTCCACGCTTAGTCAGGGGGCAATCTGAGGAGAAGCAGGTCTTCCACTCTTAATCAGTGGGCAATCTGAGAAGCAAGTCTTCCACTCTTAATCAGTGGGCAATCTGAGAAGCAAGTCTTCCACTCTTAATCAGTGGGCAATCTGAGAAGCAGGTCTTCCACTCTTAATCAGTGGGCAATCTGAGAAGCAGGCCTTCCACTCTTAGTCAGGAGGCAATCTGAGGAGAAGCAGGTCTTCCACTCTTAGTCAGTGGGCAATCTGAGAAGCAAGTCTTCCACTCTTAGTCAGTGGGCAATCTGAGAAGCAGGTCTTCCACTCAAACACCATCCCTTCAACAGGATGCCTGAAAGCAGACTATGACTTGGAGTGTAGGTTCCATTTTCGGAACAGTCCACTCTCCCATCCTCTGGCTGACCCCCCCCCCCCCCCCCCCCCAACTCCAGCACTAGCCCTACACAAGTACTCCACTCTTCCCCCTCCCTCCATGACTCCAGACATTCTCTCTAGTCTGACTTAACAAGCTCTCCTCCTCCTCTTTCTGACACCAACTTTTCCCTCCCTCCACCCCCCACCCTCAATCTGAATGCTATTTCCCTATCACTTCCCCTCTTTTCCCCGCCCTCCGCCCCCACCCCACCCTCAATCTGAATGCTATTTTCCTATCACTTCCCCTCTCCCCTTGCGGCCCATTAGGCTGGTTTATGGAGGCAGGGCCAAATTGGATTTGCCAATACAGGGCTGCATCACAAGGGTCCCATACACAACACTCTGCCTGCATTTTCCTCTGCAAAAACAGACACATTAATCGGAGCCGACCCGTCTGTGATCCCCTCACAAACACACACGCACGTGTACACACACACACACACACGCATACACACACACATACAGAAATAGACACATTAATCTGAGCCATCCCATTTGTAATCTCCTCCCCAACACACACATACACATTATCTGAGCCATCCCATCTGTAATCCCCTCCCCAACACACACACACATTATCTGAGCCATCCCATTTGTAATCTCCTCCCCAACACACACACACACATTATCTGAGCCATCCCATCTGTAATCCCCTCCCCAACACACACACACACATTATCTGAGCCATCCCATCAGTAATCCCCTCCCCAACACACACATTATCTGAGCCATCCCATCTATAATTCCCTCCCCAACACACACACACACAACACAAAGAGAGAGAGAGAGAGAGAGAGAGAGAGAGAGAGAGAGAGAGAGAGAGAGAGAGAGAGAGAGAGAGAGAGAGAGAGAGAGAGAGAAAAGAACATATAATGAGACCCCCATCTGCAATCAACCCCCCCCCCCCCCCCCAACACACACACGCACAACAGAAAGAGAGAGAGACAGAGACACAGAGAGAGACACAGGCAAAAACACACATATTAATCTGAGCCAACCCATCTGCAATCCCTCCCCCCCCCCCCCCCCTCCACACACACAGCACAACAGAAAGAGAGAGAGAGACAGAGACACAGAGAGAGACAGAGGCAAAACACACATATTAATCTGAGCCAACCCATCTGCAGTGCCCCCCCCCCCCCCCCCCCCCCCCACACACACAAAATCAGACACATTAATCTTAGCCAACCGGTCTGTAATCCCCTCCCCAGCACACACACACCACACACACACACACACACACACACACACACACACACACACACACACAACACACACACACACACACACACACACACACACACACACACACACACATTCAGCTGCTGGCGCCAGTTGCAGAGCAGCAGGCTTAGCCTTAAGACAGATATATTATTGAGATAAGGTTTAATCATGAACAGACTGAACTTTGAGTGCAACACACTCAAACAGCTTACACCATGGGATTAACTGACAATCTGCCAAAGTCTTAACAGCTCCTTTAAGTGTTCACCATGAGGCATGCACCTACATGCACACTACATAAAAGAAAAAGAAAAAAAGAAAACAAAAACAACAGCAATGTTCAACTAACTCACAAACAATTCACAGGAACCCACACATTTTAGTTTTTTGTTGATCCTTAAACTAATGGTCAAAATCTCCCAAACTGGTTTATTTATTGACTTGGGAAGCTCGCTATTTAGGCTACTAACACACAAAGTCTCAAAGATCTCGCACAAATAACAACTTGGACAAGTGAATGCCAATGGATAGTTTTTGCAGTTGTTTTGGGGATGTTTTTTTAAAAACATGCTTCACACAACCAGCAGTGGCATACAATTTGCATTAGTCATTACAATCTGTTTGGTAGACAACAATGAATTGCTCACCAAAGGGCACACTTCCTTTCAGGCCAATCTCTCTCTCTTTTGTCTTTTGTTTTCATATAATTGTTTCTCCATGTTTCACTTATTCAGTAGTTTAGCAAGGACTAGTTGTTAGACAGTTCTAAATGAACCTAAACTACAATCCTTGGAAAATAAAGTTTTCGAGTTCGAGTTCTCTCTACATGTGTGTGTACATCTGTGCATGCATGCAAGCATGTTTTGTGTCTGTATATGTGTGTGTGTGTGTGTGTGTGTGTGTGCGTGCAAGTGCTGGTGATGTGGGGGGGGGGGGGGGGGGGTCTGAAAAGGTAAGGTTCCACAGTACTGGACATGGCCAGTGCTGAACTAATGGGAAAATGAACAGTCATTTGAAGATGGAGTACTCTGTAGGTTCTCACTGACATCCTCTAAGCCACCTATTTCTGTGAAGCTTCTAGTTCTATGACCTCACTGTTGGATGGCATTAGAGGAGCCAGAAAGAGATAGGAAAGAGGGATTGTGGGGTGGAGGGGTGGTGGGAGTGGTGCAGAGAGGCCTCCCAGGGTGTCTTTACTAGTACTCTCTCATCTGATTTATGTTCTTTGTCGGCAAACTGCTGGTTTTTAACTTCCTTTTCAGAAGGGCTATACATAGGGTTGGAAACCTAGGCATTGGGTAATGGAGGTGCACAAGAGAACCTTTGGAAAATACCACTGTGCATGGATCTGTAGGACCACAGTCATGCCTTTGGACTTCTGGCGCTCCTTTTACAAGTTTTAGTTTTTATTTTGCTGTGTATTGTTGTTTTGGTTCTTGTGTGTGTGTGTGTGTTGGGGGGGGGGGGGGGTGCTGTTTTAGCTTCTTCTTCTTCTTTTTTCAAGTTCACATTCCGTTTACATAATAGGCCTACTTTCTGCACCACTATGGACACACAAGATTCAGTTATTGTTGTTGCTGTTGTCGTTTTTCAAGTTCACACTGTGTTTACATAATAGGCCTACTTTCTGTGGTACTATGGACACAAAATTCACAGTTTTGAGGTCAATTACTGAATAAGACTGCACTTAATAATGGAAAGTGTCAAATTTGTCCTGTTTGAATTTTCACCAGACCTGGGCTACAAATCAGCTGACAATATGTTGTTGTTGTTGTTTTCTCTGAGAGAAAAACAAACACAAAACAGACAAATTTGTGGCCAGTTGGCCAATAAGCTGGATAGCAAATCCAGTGGCCAAGGGATGGACTCCTGGACACAAAAGGCCAAGGACCATTTTTCTTTTCTCTTAAGTCAGCAGTTGCGCAGTCACATCAGTCACTCAGTGCCCGTCTCATCTTCCTGCGCACATCACCCACCAAGATTGTTGCGTACTTTAGATCACACGTCCGCTTTTCATTAATTTTATTTTTATGTATTATATGAACACACTTGTTGAGTACCTCACCTCGAGATAAGCCCTAAGCACCTCACAATGGCAACTACAGCACTATTATCTGCTTCCGAACAGACCACTGTACTCTAGTAATATGCGCTTCTGAAAGAGTGCCCGTTACAGCGTAGCTGTAGATTCAGGTCTGTACAATCTGCATGTTTTGAATATCCGCCAAAGTGGTGTACTTACAGCACTGTTTAGTCGTTACATGTGTTATATAACTCGTTATATGCGATTCTGAAAGAGTGCCCGTTACAGCGTAGCTGTAGATTCAGGTCTGCACAATCTGCATGTTTTGAATATCCTCCAAAGTGGTGTACTTACAGCACTGTTTAGTCGTTACATGGGTGGTGCGATGTGAAACTGATGCCATTCTGTATACATCATACAACCATGGCCCATGCACCAGTTTACAGCATCACTTTATTGGAAGCCCCATTCGTAGGGTTCATGCACTGTTTACCTGCTACCTGCCTTCTTGCTGCTACTGTGGTAGCACACGGGTGGAATGGATACTGAAATAAAGAGTCAGCACAGAAAGTTGACCCTGGAGAAGTAAGTAAGCATGGTGCTTAACGTCCACAGAAACCATAAGGCTAATTAGGGACAGGGAGAAGGGGGGGGGGGGGGATGGAGGGGGGGGGAGAGGGAGATTATATACCTATCGCTACACTGTCACCACTAGAACGACACCTGCATTAAGGTGGGCAGCAATGAGAGCCGTTTTAATGTTTCATAATTGTGAAGGACAAAGTCACAAGACAGCGTCCACAGACTACAACTTCTGAAGAGAAAGGCGAACCGAAGCAGATTTGAACCAAGGTCCCTCTGCTTACTAGCCTAACACCTTACCACTAGGCCAAACCGGCTCACAGACCCAGGAAAAGAAAACAGAGACCTTTCAGTCATGAGTCTGGTGCTCTACCGCTGAGCCGTCTCTGCCCCCCAAGAGAAGGATTAAAGGCCAGTGGCATGGAACACACACTCATTAAGCACAACAGTAGCAGCATAATCAAAATGATGACTGTAGCTATTCCTAATGAAAGAACAAGTCTGAACAAAAACAGGTGAAGCTGATACTGTACTAAGCAAGCTTACCAAACTAACCAGAATAAGCACAACAGTAGCAGAATAATCAAAATGATGACTGTAGCTATTCCTAATTGGAGAACAAGAACAAAAACAGCTGAAGCTAACATTGTGATAAGCAAGTTTACCAAACCAGAAACCTTTCCAATTCCACATGAACCCACAGTAATAACTAATAATATATACGATTATAATAAGAATCAAAGTTGCACATGAATCAAAATGGCATTATCTGACTCACTCTTTAATTATTATTTTCTCTCCCTCTACTGGTGAGAAATTAATAAAAGAAGACCAAGTGCCTACATAGTATATACCTTCATCAAGTATTCAGATTCCCCAAAATTTCTAGAACTCTGTTTCCTCTCAGAACCGAAAACACATAATTAAACCGGTAATAATCCACAAACCTGGTGGTCTTTTCAACATAATTCATTCACCAGTTTAATCTATCATTACTAGACCTATTTGTAAGGGTGAAACTGCTTTGCAGCTCTATGAATTCAAACTATTAATATTAGCTTGTGAGAACTTCCAAAAAGGAGTTGTGGTACTGCTATAATAAAAACGAAAGTATAATTTATAAAGCGCAAAGTCTTGTCAGTAAAGACTATTCTAAGCGCATACATGCACACAAACACACAGGCGCCAGCACATACAAGCATACTGACTACACAAACGTAACAAAGCTTAAATTACACACAACCTAAAAGTAAAACAGGCAACAAACAGAGACTTCAGATGGGTGAAGACAGCAGCATGAATGGAAAACATGTTAGGATTTTAAAGACACTGGTTAAATTAACAATTACAAGGAAACATGTATGGCGCTTCCATTAAAGCAGCATGTGTTCCATCAACCAAGGCTGGTCTAGTCCTTTTTAAACTATAAGCTGAGGCCAATATTTGCTACCACTATTCACCATATTTCTCAATGTCACCTTCAGTCCTGTGTGGCTGTGTGTTTACATTCAAGCATTCAGATGTGACTCCTGGCAAACTGGTGGACTGAATAAACTGATTAGCCTATTTTTACCACAGCGAGACTGTGCGCTGTGAACTTTGGCTTTAAGTTTGCTTTCATTACAGTCCAAAGTTTTCAAAGAAAGAAGAAAAAGCTCTTTGTAAAGAGCCTCAAACTCAACCAAACCATAATACTAGAATCTAGTTCTTGCCAACTCAGCTAATTTTGTGCAGAGCCAGCAGGTTCATTGCCAATCACCTTAATGCATGTAATCATATTAATTCACTTAAGCTTCAGGAAACTCATTTCACTAATGACAAGAGCACACCCTCTGTATCCCATTCACTCTCGAAGCACTCCACATTTTGTTTCAGAGTATGAACTCATCATTGCCTTATGACAATGAGGCCAATTACTTTGCATCCTTCATCCATGAACCCCTGTCTCCTGAGCTTTATTTATTCATGGGCATCACCCACCAATATCACAATGCAATATGGAAACTTGTTCACAGGTAGTTTCATGTCCCTTGCCACTTGTCAAGTGCTGTGGCTGGGTGGTCAAGACACTGAACTCTGGACTGAACGAAAGGCCCAGGCTTCAAAGCCTTTACAAATTTCACAGAATTTTATTTTTAACCACTTCCCCCATCTGCTTTCCTTGTCTCAAGGTGGTGCTGGTACTTGTGCAGTTGTAGGGCGCTGTGCTTCAGTCCCTCACACAAGGAACAAACCAAGACAACAAGAACAATTAGGTCCAGCACGCCACAAGTGTTTTCACATTAAAGGCTGCCCAAATTTCACAGAATTTTATTTTTAACCTCTTCGCCCCTCTGCTTTCCTTGTCTCAAGATGGCACTGGTACTTGCATGGCGCTGTGCTTCAGTTCCTCACACAAGTAGCAAACCATGACAACAAGAACAATTAGGTCCAGCACGCCACAAGGTTTTCACATTAAAGGCTGCCCAAATTTCACAGAATTTTATTTTTAACCTCTTCGCCCCTCTGCTTTCCTTGTCTCAAGGGTGGCACTGGTACTTGCATGGCGCTGTGCTTCAGTTCCTCACACAAGTAGCAAACCATGACAACAAGAACAATTAGGTCCAGCACGCCACAAGTGTTTTCACATTAAAGGCTGCCCAAATTTCACAGAATTTTATTTTTAACCTCTTCGCCCCTCTGCTTTCCTTGTCTCAAGATGGCACTGGTACTTGCATGGCGCTGTGCTTCAGTTCCTCACACAAGTAGCAAACCAAGACAACAAGAACAATTAGGTCCAGCACGCCACAAGAGTTTTCACATTAAAGGCTGCCCAAATTTCACAGAATTTTATTTTTAACCTCTTCGTCCCTCTGCTTTCCTTGTCTCAGGGTGGCACTGGTACTTGCATGGTGCTGTGCTTCAGTCCCTCACACAAGGAGCAAACCACGACAACAATTAGGTCCAGCACGCCACAAGCGTTTTCACATTACGACAGCACAGCCACAGAGCAAGAAAACTAACTGGGTTTCAGCAGGCCAAAAAGCAAAACAACGCTGCCTCAAAAAGCAAAACAACACTGCCTCAGAAAAATCTGCATAAACTTGGATATTTTTCTTTCTTAAAAAAACAAACAAACAAAAACAATACACTAACACTGGTTTTGTTTGTTTGTTGTTGTTGTTGTTGTTGTTGTGTTTTTTGTTGTTGTTGTTTTTGGGGGGGTTGGATCCCCTTTCCAGCCAGACTAAGCCAGCTACCCTAGCTATCACTGGGGATGAACTAGCTCTGACCAGTACAGCTCTAGTCTAAAACTGTATGCACTGTATACAAAATATTATGTAATATTATGGTTAACTGGTGCCCTACTTCACCCTGAGGATGATTCAAGACACAGCTCTCACTGAAATGTATCAATTATTATAGTGGGAATTTCAGCTGCTACTGCTGTTGTTGGTGAAGGAGGGGGGGGGGGGGGGGGTGGAAGGGGGGGGGGGGGGGGGGCAAAGGGGAAGCAGGAGGTGGGGTGTATTGTCACTTTATTGTGGGATTCAGTCCTTGGGCCAAAGCTGAATTTACTGAAAGTAGCCATTCACTTGCACTGCAACTTGCAGTATGCACTGGTACTCCAGAAAAGTCAAAACAGAAAGGATTCCAAATTTTTCATTTGAAATTAACACGCATACCAGTCTGATACAGATTTTAGAAAACTCAAATTTCCGACTGTCCAGAGAAATGTAATTAGCAGCAGGGCAAAATCGCTCGGTACCCGCTATGCTAAAAATCAGCAGGAGCTGGGATTGCCACTGACTGAGGCAGCAGGCACTCAACTCGGCTAAACACCAAGATATATATATACAATATACACAATGTTTAGACAAGGCTGCGAGGTCACGACTACTGCCTGGACGTGGCAAGCAAAGGGTGGTCCAATTAGCCCCGTTTTGTGACAGAAGAGGGGCCCTTCACTAAAAGGGGGGGGGGGGGGGGGGGGGGGGCGCTTAGCTAGCTTCTGAGTAATCAATTACAAACAGGTTGGACTCTGAGACTGCTGCGCCCATGATCCCATGTATGAGCTGAGCCTGATGTTTACTCATCCATGTTGTCCCACAAGCAGCTGCTGTAGGGTCTGCCGCTGAATTTCAAGGTTTTGTTTTGCCGTGCCAGTATGCCAGCGTAGTGTAGTTTTGTGTTAAACACTAAAGCTGGTCCACTTTGCAGTGCAAATGTGCCGGTGTAGTGTAGTTTTGTGCTAAACACTAAAGCTGGTCCACTTTGCAGTGCAAGTATGCCAGCATAGTGTAGTTTTGTGTTAATCACTAAAGCTGGTCCACTTTGCAGTGCAAGTGTGCCCAGCATAGTGTAGTTTTGTGTTAAACATTAAAGCTGGTCCACTTTGCAGTGCAAGTGTGCCCAGCATAGTGTAGTTTTGTGTTAAACACTAAAGCTGGTCCACTTTGCAGTGCAAGTGTGCCGGCATAGTGTAGTTTTGTGTTAAACACTAAAGCTGGTCCACTTTGCAGTGCAAGTATGCCGGCATAGTATAGTTTTGTGTTAAACACTAAAGCTGGTTCACTTTGCAGTGCAAGTGTGCCGGCATAGTGTAGTTTTGTGTTAAACACTAAAGCTGGTCCACTTTGCAGTGCAAGTGTGCCAGCATAGTGTAATTTTGTGCTAAACACTAAAGCCGGTCCACTTTGCAGTGCAAGCGTGCCAGCATAGTGTAGTTTTGTGTTAAACATTAAGCTGGTCCAAATCTGTTCGCACAAACTTTTCTCCCCTTAATGCTTTGAAAAGAAACAGGAATAAGAAATGTGGAGAGAGAGAAAAAATCTGTGAAAGGGTGAAGGGAGGGAGGATGGAGTTGGGGGGGGCAGGGAAGCAAAGGGGGAGGGGCGATAGGGAAGGATGTGAGGGCAACGTTGGCAGGAGAGGGGTTTAAGTAAGAATAGTGTGTGTGTGTGTGTGTGTGCATGTGCTTCTGTGTGTGTGTGTGTGTGTGGTGCATGCGTGCACGGGTGAGTGTGTGCACGTGCATGTGTGAGTGAGTGTGAATGTCAGTGCATGCATGCACTTGAGCAGGCATGCACACACGCTCATAAGCGCAAGCATGGTGTGTGCGCTGGTCAGGGCCCCACAGAAATCCAAACTGAGGGATGGATGGGTGTTTGGTGTTCCTGTTGACGACAATGCCGATCAATCCCCTAATTGGCTGCCTCCCTTCTTGATGGGTGGGGATGACGCCTGGCCGGGGACGGGGCCTGGCCGGGGTGGCGGCAGAAATCAATAGCCGCTGAAGCGGACACCACTTGGCCCCAGCGCAATCTCCAATCTCTGCCCGCTGTGCCAGCAGAACCCACCACAGCAAAAGGGGACAACGTGCAACCCATGCTATCCAAAGTTAGCCAACCACAACAGCAAAAGGATGGAATCAGTCTGGATGCATCTGACGGTCCATGCCATTATAAACAATACCACCACACTTGAACTGCTCATATTTAAAGGTCTGGATATAAGGCAATGAATATCGACAGCAAAAGAATGGAAACAGCTGGATGCACAAGCTGGACTGTCCTGGCCATTAGAAACAATACCACCACAGTCATGGACTGTCCACACCATTATAAACAACACAACACTTGAACGGCTAAGATTTAAAGGCCTGGATATATAATATAGTTGTGGCTGTCTTTTGCTGTATTTTACATACTAACGCACTTGTGTGTGACTGTTTTCCATTCACCCTATAAAGGTCTGTTTTCCATTCACTCTAAAAAGGTAAGGGGCACTGGCCAAAGAACTGGAACATGCTCTGTTTTAGTCAGTGCAACAGGCACAATGCAGCCAGTCAAGTAGGTATCATGTTACACACCCTGCTGCTGCATGTTTTGAAGGCTGGAACTGAGCAGCTTATCCATACCCTCCTCACCTCAGTTAATGCATTAAAAAATTATTATTTTTAAATTGCATAATACCATCATTTTCTGAACACCATCATCATCAGATGCAACAGTAAGTTTCTTTGGGGCAAAGTTTGAACACTGACTGTTTTTCTGTTTGAAGACAACTGAGGTGGAAGTGTGGGGTTAATTGACAATGACTTCATCAGATGCGCCTGTCCCCAAGGGCTCAGACCTATACAAGTATGGAAGACTGTTAGTGTATCTTGGTCCTGACCTGGAGATGGGCGATGAGCATGCTGTGAAAGGGCGTCAGGATAATGCGCATGCATCATTTTTCTTTGAACTGTACTATTCCTGCTATTGTTTAGTCCACTATGGATATTTGTGTGAAATGATCATTCTGAGGTGAACCTGTGCAGCTGATGGGATGCTAAAATCCAAGAACATACTGAGATGTATCATGTACATCAGATGTTTTCTTTGTACTGTACTATTCCTATTATTTAGTCCACTGTGGATATTTGTGTGAAATGATCATTCTGAGGTGACCCTTTGCAGCTGATGGGATGCTAAAATCCAAGAACATTCTGAGAGGTATCATGTACATCAGATGTTTTCTTTGCACTGTACTATTCCTATTATTTAGTCCAGTATGGATATTTGTGTGAAATCATCATCCCGAGGTGATCCTGTCCAGTTGACGGGACCTCAAAATCCAAGAACTTGTGTAGTAGGGACTGCCCGCCCTTTCCTGTGGCACCCACAGAAAATGGTGTGACTAGGCGCCAGTGCTAGCCCAGTCAAGTGATCTCCCTTCTCTGTGAGTGAAGAGACCTTTCGGCTTCCTCCCTTCCAGCAAGCCCCCTTTTTCTGATGCAGGAGGCAATTAAAATGCACAGCATGCGTTCATGGCCTGGTGTAAATTGGATGATGCAAATTTGCATGGGTGCATGCGAGGTGCTGGACCTGATCCTGAACATTTTCACCCAGCTTTTCAAGCTTAATAAAAAGGTGCTGCCTTTTTTTCATACCTAATAAAATAAAAAAGGTGCCGTCTTTATTACCGTTCACACAAGTTACAGCTTGTTACGCCACCTTTATTACCGTTCACACAAGTTACAGCTTGTTAATGTATTCAGACTATCTAGATTTGCTTCATGGAAACCTGTCAGATAATCGCTGTAACCAGCCAGATGCACAGCCGTCCATACTATTGTTTTCTTAAATTTATTTATATGAACATTTTTTGAGCACCTCATCTTAAGATGAGCCGTAAGCACTTCACAATGGCAATCATAGATTCATACTCAATTTATAGCATTATTCTCTGTCTGTGCTCTAGTCATATGTGACTCTGAAAGAGTGACTGTAGCTTTACACAGCATGGTTTTGAATATCCATGAAGTGGTCTTTCTCTGTCTATGCTCTAGTCACATGTGACTCTGAATGAGTGACTGTAGCTTTACACAGCACGGTTTTGAATATCCATGAAGTGGTCACAGCACTGTTTGACTGTTACATGACTGGTGCCACCTGAAACTAACTGCTGCCCTCTCAGCACAAGTTCTGTGTGCCTCATACAAACACGCACCTGTTTACAGTGTCACTCCATTCAAGACCACATACACTGTAGGCATGTGTGTTTAGCTGTAACCTTTTACACAGCAGTAACATGGGAGGGAGGGTGGGGAAGGATACTGAAATAAGCCTCAGCACAAAAAGTTGACCCTGGAGAAGGCATTTTTCCCGCCACTCCTGGTCCTGCCAGGACTTGAACCCAAGACTTTTTAATCACGAGTCTGTTGCTCTACCACTGTGCTGTCCATGCTCCCCAACTACTTGAGAACTGTACACACACACACACACACACACACACACACACACACACACACACACACACACACACACACACACACACTGTGCTGTTTTATTTTTATTTTTCAGAACCGGTCAAACAAAATACCAGCTAGTATGTGTCTGACTGATTGCTGATTTTGTTTCCATGATTTTGCTTTGCTCAGTAAAATACCAGAAATTACTGTTTAACGCAAACCCTGTGAATACACATAAATCCTATTTCATTTGAGAGTAAATCCAAAGGCCCCAGTCAAGCACTGGTGCTAACAGTCTAAATAACATGGTATATTTAGTATTTACACTCCTAATTATATATAGTCTGACCCGAAACTGGTTCTCCAGCAAACATTCCACAACTAGGTTCTAAATGCACACGGTGTAGGAATTACCTTGCAGAACTTAAGCATCATCTTAGTTCGTACTGTAAAGCAGCTTCATTAGCAAAACTGATACAATTTGGGTGTTGTTGTTTTGAAAATAAAGATTTTTTAGATTTTTTTTTTTTTTTACAGGTTTCTGGTTAACAATAGCATAGTATACCTGGAAAAAAATGTAACCATAAAAAAAAACAATAGATGCAGACCATTTTCAAAATGCACCCCCCCCCCCCCCCCCCCCATGTCCCACAACCTTGAACCGTCAGCAGTGTTCCATGACCGTGAACAGTTGGAGTGGAAAGGGTAACAAGCCAGGCAGCAAGGAGTAGGACTGAAGGTGCGCAATGACCCCGCACTTCTGCTATGTTTAATCCACACCCAGAAAGCAGCCTCTCATCCTGTAGCACCCAATAAACTCCTGATCCCCTCTCCCCTAAAGACAAATGGCCCACCTGCCTGCCTGCCTACGCCAAATCAGTGCCGGGCCTGATCAACACTAAAACCCTAATGTAAACAGCCATTGGCAAGGTTTTCCTTCAATGTAGGAAATGTATAACTGTAACTGTAAGCAACTGTTCCTTTGCCAGTCCCTGGAAGCAATCAATAGCCAAGTTGAATACAGCACGGCATTAGGTCAGAACCAGCCAAGGGAACTGGTGTTACTCTTAGTACTGATAGCTGATTTAGTGATTAGCTCTGTACTAATTTACAGATACCACAAATGGAATGCACGCTTGTGACTAGGTCATGTAATGCAAAGCAAAGTAAGAGATGGGTGATGCGGTATTCATAGATGATGCTTCACTTCTTTCAATATTTATTAGTTCTGCAAGAGTGTGTATGTGATTAAAAAGTTAATCTATGACTCATGATTGAGTAAAGTAAGTACAGTGTCAGTGATACACACAAACATAGTCACAGGAATATGAGTGCATGCGTACGCACACAGTCACATATGTACACACACACACACACACACACACACACACACACACACACACACACACACACACATACACACACTGTCACACATGTACACACACACACACACTCCACACATGCATGCACCACACACATATACACTGTCAGTATGTCACATGTACACATATGTGTTCAGCACACATGTACACACACACACACACACAACTACAAACACCTCACAGAGAAACACACACACACACACACTACAAACACCCCACAGAGAAACACACACACATGCATGCACGCACACACACACGCACACACACACTCACACACGCACACGCACACACACACACACTACAAACCCTCACCCCACAGAGAAACACACACACACACACTTTCCTCCAAGACTACTGTAGTATAGCTTGCAAAGTGAAGTTCCATGTGGTCAAAGATGTCAAGATATTTTGAGCTGCAGGGCCCAGACAGCAGATCCCAAACTGAGGCGCTACATGATGGAGCTGCACTGGGGGAGTCTGTCAGCATCATTATCAACCAGCCCTCCTGTCCAGCATTCTGTATTTGAACTTGGATGGGTGAAAAATAAGCAGAACGCAACACCACTATTCCATGGGTGCAGAACAGTCATGCAGGTTTTTTTAAATAATATTTTCATTTCCTGTATTTTTCCCTCCCCTCCCACCATCTTCTTACACTGTTGCAGTACTTCCAAGAAGGAGAAAATGGGAGACTTAAAAAAAAAAGAAAAAAAGAAGAAGAAAGAATGAAAGTAAAAAAGATAATAAAAAAAAAGAAATCAGCGCAACAAGTGTAAAATTTTGTGAGTTGCATCTTTTTCTTCTAACCCTCCCCCGCCCCCTCCCCCCTTTTCTGTTTTGCTTCTAACTGATTTAGGACTACCAAGTATCTGGAACTGGAGGGAGCGAAAACTAAAGAAAAACAAACACCAGCTCTACATGAGTGCAGTATCATCGTGTGTGTGTGTGTGTGTGTGTGTGTGTGTGTGTGTGTGTGTGTGTGTGTGTGTGTGTGTGTGTGTGTGTGTGTGTGTGTGTGTGTGTGTGTGTGTGTGTGTGTGTGTGTGTGTGTGTGTGTGTGTGTGTGTGTGTGTGTGTGTGTGTGTGTGTGTGTGTGTGTGTGCGTGTGTGTGTGTGCCTGCCTGCATGCGTGCATGTGTGCACGTGCCTGTACACATGCATGCATGCATAATCATCATGTCCACCACTGTCTTGTCACATCAAAAATGCTATACAAGTCACAAACCCTATAAATTTTTCAATAATTTTAAGTCTGCTCTGAATACCTGTCTTTTCAATCTCTGAGAGTGAGAGCCTGATCAGCTCATTCCTGTTTGATGTGTGTGTGTGTGTGTGTGTGTGTGTGTGTGTGTGTGTGTGTGTGTGTGTGCGCACATGCTTGCGTGCATTTGTGTGTGTGTGGCATGCATGCGTGTATGAGACTGCACTATGCATCAGCATAAGTGATGAAGCGTCTTATGCATCAGTCCCCCCCCCCACCCAGCATATTTATGTAGAAAAATTGTATTACTATTACTTTACCTCACTTAATTGTCACCTCTTTTATAATAGCTGGTATTTTAACAAATATATATTTGAATATATTATAATATACACTGAAAAAAATAAGGGTGATTATTATTATTTTCTTCTCGTTTGTGTGCTTACCTTCCTTGAATTTCTTATCTATTTGTTTTAGTTCAGTTCCAGATATTAAGTTACCGGTGTGGGACAAAGGGGGGTGGGGAAGTAGGGGGGGAGTTTTATATGCCCAGTCAACCAGGACCGTTACATCAGGGTGACCAGGAAGGCAGAGAGAGGTTATTATTTAATTAGAATGGCTAGTGTGTCAGCATACCTATTATTTTAGTGTATTGCCGTTTAATGTGAGGGTATTGTCACATTGTGTTTATTTGATAGTGCTAGCCAGAGGGAGCATCGGTTGGACCAGATGTGCTGTATGCTGTTGTTGTTTTTAACCTGAATAAGCTAATGATGGAGTTGTAAGTGCATGGGCTGTATGTGTAACTAGCAGGCTTGGCTGAGTTGGGTGTGTGTGTGTGTTTGTGTGTGCACGTGTATGCATGCATGTGTGTCTTTGTCTTATGTATTAAAACTATTGTGTTGTAATTTTATATTATATGCAGTCAAAAGGCATATTTTTATGTTCTTTATACTACAGACAATAAAGATTCTGTATTTTATTCTTGTGTTTACTATAAAGTTTTATCAGTATCATCTCTCTCTCTCTCTCTCTCTCTCTCTCTCTCTCTCTCTCTCTCTCTCTCTCTCTCTCACACTCAGTCTCACCCATCCTTTTCTCAGTTTCTGACCCTCTGAATGTCCCATGAAGTCCCTCACCAACTTTAGAACTTTTCCTCTACTTAGTTATTGGATGTTGCATAACTGCCAGCTTGAAGTCCAACTTTTTCTGTTCAGTCGCATGACACATAGTTCTCAACGGCATCAGTTTTGGACAGCTTAGCCTTTACCTGAGACCAACTGTAGGAAGAACTTGCATCAGAAATGCAACAGCAAGATCACTAAGAACAATATAATAGTACACAGTACAGCACTATCTATGGCAGCTCACCAGTGTCAAAAGCATCACTGTAAATCACTAAATGACACCAATAACAATCACATTCTGATGAGGATCACTGTGTACTGTATACATAATATACTTATCATCAGAGCACATCATTTTTGCTACTGCTGCATCATTATAAAGAACATCACAGTGCATCACATGACATCAGCATTGCAATGTATTGTTAGCATGATTTATAAATGTTCTTTTTGATTGATTGATGATCGCTTAGTTGTATAGCGCTATTCTCCGCTCTCTTGAGCAGACTCACTGCGTTCGCATGTGGTTCTACGTGAGTGACTAGCTTTTCATAGCGCATTTTTTGGATATCCACCGAAGTGGTGTACTTACAGCGCTGACATGGCTGGTGCCTCATGAAACTGCAGCCGTCTCGGCGCAAGTTCTGTGTACACCATACAACCACGCACCATGTCACTTCATGCAAAGCCACATACGTAAGGTGTATGTGTGTTTAGCTGTAACCTGCCACCTGCACTTTTGGCAGAATGACCGGGGTCTTTTACGTGCTACTGAGGTAACACGGGGGTGGAACGGATACCGAAATAAGAGTCTTAGTATCTTACCCACATGATTTACAGTATACTCTTAGTCTTAATCACAAAAAATCCACCTTTGAGGTTTTGGGCCAGCTCAATCCAAGGGAAGAAGTGTTCAATGTCATTATGTAACCAATCTTCATTACACTTACACTACAGTACTAAATTATAATCAGCACAATCAAATCATTATCATTACCACATAAATCATACCATGAAGCTTGTATGCCTTGCTGGCTGTCTCACTACCAAAAAATATTTGTCCAAACTCCTTTGTCGAGAAACCCCTTCCCACTGTTCATTACTCTTAATTTAAAAAAACATTTTCATGAAAGGCGCTAACACCTGCTGAAACTTCAATCTTAGTTCTCTTCAATTTCAAATAACTGCTTTGCAATGAACTACTATTACTAACATTATAAACGCCATTCACTGTTAACTGACGTTACAAAACTGGTCCCCTCATTTTCCACGGGGCATGAGGCGTGAGGCTACCCGACTCACAAACCGTCAAGGTGAAACTTCATAATAAATGAGGGCTCACTCATGCAGTCAGGTCAACCCCTAAGCCCTGGTGACAGGCTCACAGAGTGATAGTGATACCCTAGTAAAGACCCAACAAAAGTAAAAGAGGGCATGGCATCACTCATGCAGCCACTGTGACCTCTGATGGGGACCTCTTTGTCACTCATGCCACCATTGACATTGTGACCCTATTAAAGTAGCCACCTAATCTCCAAGCATACACACTCCTTTCTAACCCCAAAGAGACTTGCCAAAGGGTCTTTCACTTTCAAGTCCAGGTCAAGCAGTCTGAGAAGAGTTTCTATTTTCTTCACAAAATTCAGTCTAAATAAGTGGGACGCCATTTTTAACTTTTTACAAATGTTGGAGGTTTGCTGTTGTTGTTGTTATGCAATGTTTTATGACTGGTGTGAATGTGTGATGAGTGTATTTGGCACCACAAAACATTCCTAGTGCAACTGTATTGACACTTGGCAATAAAGCTGTATTGTTTTGTATTTGCTTGCAGATTTGTATTCTTTTACGGTCTTAGAAGGATAGTTATGTGGAAACCAAATATATACTTATGGGACAGGAACTGACTGTAATAAAATGCAAATTCTGCAAGTTGGTCAAACAAAATAGCACCATTATATATATATATATATATATATATATATATATATATATATATATATATATATATATTATGAAAACAAACACCTTCACAGGGAAAGTTGTCTACTTGAGTCGTGGAAGTCAATTTTCAACCGTAAACCAAAATATTGCATCAGTGATGCGCGTGCATGCACACGCATGCATGCACAAACACACACACACAGTGAGAAATAAATAAACTAGTGGACGGAGCAAAGAGAGGAGAGCTTACCATGTTTCTCTCTCATCTCTTCAGTCTTTTCCTCAGCTCAGTGCATCTGGGGCTTGTCTCCAAAGACATGCATCTGGGCTTGTCTCCAAAGACATGCATCTGGGGCTTGTCTCCAAAGACATGCATCTGGGGCTTGTCTCCAAAGACATGCATCTGGGGCTTGTCTCCAAAGACATGCATCTGGGGCTTGCTCCAAAGACATGCATCTGGGCTTGCTCCAAAGACATGCATCTGGGGCTTGTCTCCAAAGACATGCATCTGGGGCTTGTCTCCAAAGACATGCATCTGGGGCTTGTCTCCAAAGACATGCATCTGGGGCTTGTCTCCAAAGACATGCATCTGGGGCTTGTCTCCAAAGACATGCATCTGGGGCTGGTCTCCAAAGACATGCATCTGGGCTGGTCTCCAAAGACATGCATCTGGGCTGGTCTCCAAAGACATGCATCTGGGGCTTGTCTCCAAAGACATGCATCTGGGGCTTGTTTCCAAAGACATGCATCTGGGGCTTGTCTCCAAAGGCATGCATCTGGGGCTTGTCTCCAAAGACATGCATCTGGGGCTTGTCTCCAAAGACATGCATCTGGGGCTTGTCTCCAAAGACATGCATCTGGGGCTTGTCTCCAAAGGCATGCATCTGGGGCTTGTCTCCAAAGACATGCATCTGGGGCTTGTCTCCAAAGACATGCATCTGGGGCTTGTCTCCAAAGACATGCATCTGGGGCTTGTCTCCAAAGGCATGCATCTGGGGCTTGTCTCCAAAGACATGCATCTGGGCTTGTCTCCAAAGACATGCATCTGGGGCTTGTCTCCAAAGACATGCATCTGGGGCTTGTCTCCAAAGACATGTATCTGGGGCTTGTCTCCAAAGACATGTATCTGCAGCTTGTCTCCAAAGACATGCATCTGGGGCTTGTCTCCAAAGACATACAGTATCTGGGGCTTGTCTCCAAAGACATGCATCTGGGGCTTGTCTCCAAAGACGACACTAGCTGCCCTAGTTGCCTTCCCTCAAGCTCAGCGCAGCTGAGGCTAGTATCCCGAGAGTGCTGTTTTTTGCTGTTGTTCAGTCACTCTTTTTTGCAGCTGTGGCAAGCCTAAAGCAACCCTGTTTCTGTCCAAATTTCCTTAGGGCTGAGCTTGATGTAGCTGCAGGGCTAGTCTCATGAAACAGAGGGCTAGTCTCATGAAACAGTGGGCCAGTTTCATGAAACAGAGGGCTAGTCTGATGAGACAGAGGCCCCATGACATAAGCACAGCATAAGGCAGTGTTTCTCTCTGCTGCTACAGGTAGCATTTGTATTGTAAATGTAAGCACAACAACCTCCTGCTTGACAGGTTAGGTTACCTCTTTTTTGATGATGATGATGTGGGGCTTCATGTCCTCGGATGTCTTTAAAGCAATATTTTATAGTGTTCAGTATTTTGTTGTCCACATCAATTTTGCACTGCTTTTTCAATTTTTGCCAACCCAAAGCCCCCCCCCCCCCCCCCCCCCCCCAACCTACTTCTAATTCAGAGTCATTTTCTATCAACAGTCTTCCACCAACTGATTTTTTTAGTTGAAACTGCTCTGCTCACCACCTATTTATCACTGATTTTGTTCGGCCTTCAACACCCAAAATATGTCACATGACCTGATCAGTCATTGAGTCTGATCAAACAAAGAAAGCAATATTTGTACATTATTATTATTACAATTTAAATACTACTTATTACAATATTAGTGATCATGATGGAAAAGATCAAAAGGTAGCTTCCAAGCTATTTGCAAAAATGAATCAGAACAGCGTAACTTCCAAATTTTTGCTTTAGCTGAACACTGAGGAGTGACCATGTGCTTGAATGATACCATTAACCAATGTATGTTTTGTCTCTTTGTTTTCGGTACGTCATTCACCACGCTGGTGCAATATAATATTCCACACAGAAGTGCCAGGAGTCGGTGTCATCTAATTTCAGCAGACGTCATTTTCACGAGTTGGTTCCCTTCCAGTGGCAACCGTCAAAGCTTGATCAAATTACCCTTGGGAGCACCAAATGAGTCACTCAAAGACAGAGTGAAAACTAAACAGTATCTGGAGAGCTGTTCAACAGCTATGATGTCACAGACAAAAATTTCACCGCATCTTCATGCAAACAAAAGTCAGTGAGAATTCATTGCAAAGTCAACGCAAAATCAGCCATTCGACGTGAATGACACGATATAACAATAACACTCACTTCAAAAATGCCATGCTGACGTCCAATTCGGCCTCTCACTCCGGCCTCTTCCATGGCCTCCCTCATGGCAGCATTACGGGGCTCCTCCTGAGGTTCAATCCCGCCTCCTGGAACTACCCAACAGTCTGGGCGCCGGTGACTGGTCACCAACAAGATCTGATGACAGACACACAGCAACAATACTAAATATTTTACAAGCCCCAGTTAACTTTTAACCATTTTAATTACTAACCTGTCCCATACAGATTTTCTACCTGTCTGAATGGTGGGCATAGTTGCCCAAGCTTTTTGCCTAAAAATAAAATAGTAAAATATGAGTAAATAGTAAATTTACATGTGACTGGGAAATGGGGGGGGGGGGGGAGAGAGAGAGAGAGAAGACAGACAGAGAAACAGAGAGACAGAGAGAGAGACAGAGAGAGAGAGGAAGAAGAGGTTTTTCACATAAATTCATAATTTACATAATTATTAGTCAGCCAATCTCTAACCACCATAGTTGAATTTAACATTCTAATTCAATTTGGTGCATGAAACTGAAACTGAATCAATGTTACAAACTGAGTATTAGTGATTAGTATTACTATATTGCAAGTCAAAACCGCCATAGCTGAATTATAAATTCTCAACTTGCCTGGTGGGGCATCTCCCAAAAATATTATTATTATTAATATCCATCAATCTTATTTGCCCTGCATAGCTGGGCTAGCATTACTCATTTACTGGCACACCCTGATAGTCAAATGTGACACTGACAGTGACTGACACTGACAAGATCTGACAGACAAGGTGGCTACAGTCTAAATCTAACCAACTCTAACTTCTAAGGCAGGGAGTGAGTGTGAACTGTATACAATACTGAGTGAGTGTGAATTGTATTATATATAATATACTGATACATCATCATGATCCGATGATGATTTGACAAACTGAAGTGTTTTTTTAAATCCAGCTGATTTTGCAAGGGCTGGGTGGGTGGGGGGTAGGGGGGGGGGGGGGGGTTGGGGCACAACAACAAAGAAACTCGTGCTCTCTAGACTTTGGTTTAGTTCTAGGACTAACTTGAGTGCTAACATTAACAACTATCACAGTACCAGTACAAGAACTGTTTACTAAAGACCTCAAATATTACGCAAACTTCTACAAATGTACAAATTACACTTTTAAACTTTTATACTACAGCAACGAAAACTTACAAAAATAACCAGTGGTGGATAATGTATACATAATGTATACAATTGTACATCACATGTATCATCAATATTGTGAGAAGCGTCAAAAGGAATTTCTCTAAGCACTCCTGCTAAATACTCATAGTGCAAACATTGCTCAGGCCTATTAGTTACTGTATTAGCAAGTGCTACAAGTTACAACACCATAATCAATTTTTAAGAGATTGTGCTTTATGAGTTTATCCTGTTAATTATAACAGCCACATGTGTCAAGATTGCTTATAAATGGTACTGGTAGGCTACAAACTCCAAGCACTGGTTTATGATATCTTTCCTCGAATCTGTTGATTACGCCATAGCCTCATAGGTCTCGATAAACTGTCTGCCACCAGTTTTTCGTTAGTGCTTAAATGGCAGCAAGTTTGTAACAGACAACTCAAATTATATTAGCCGTTTCTTTAATAACCACCCATACTGAGGATGCCAGCACAAATAACCAAAATTGTTTCAACCGAGACAGAACTCTTTTTTTACCTGGGGCAAACGCACCTCCTGTTTACGAAATTATGTGAAATTATGTGCGTGAGTACCCAATCCTTTCAAAGGGTGCTGCACTGACAGCATTGGTGGACAGCTGCACAGAGATAAAGAGTGCCCCTTCAGTGGCATAACCAATTCCAGCAGAGTTTGGTGAAAGGTGCTGGAAAGCAATGCTCACAGTGTGGGTAGGCTAATGTAAACTCCAAGCTAAATAATGTTGTCCCAAATCCCTATTTTCAAGAATACAAATATACTAGTGAAGAACGATCAATGGGTGATGATGCTACATTGTCAATTCTTTAGCTAATCGTAATAAATAACTCAATGAGGATCAAATTTTGTATACTATTACTATACACTCCAGCCTGGCTGATTCAATGATTGTCGGCTTTTGTTGCTGTTGATTCCTGCTTTTGTTTTTGTTTGGCCCGTTGGTTTTGCTTGAGATGCAGTCTGTGATTCTTCAAAATTTCAGATGGGCTAAACACTGAGCACTACGAACACC
>JABMCL010003562.1:0-15000 GCA_018857735.1 Alviniconcha marisindica
CCTAAACCCGACATAATACACTTTTCATCTTTTAAAGCTCGTTTTCTCAAAAACTAATAAAGTCGTTATCTTCCACTTTGAAGTGATGATTACCAATATAGTAAACATTCAAAAAACCCTATTTCTTTTACTTTATTTATACTTTTTTTACCCACGTGCCCTTTTCATGCCACCTTTGGCACTTAGTCATATACACTTGGGGCTTACTTGTCAAGGACCATGTACATGAACAAACCCATGTTGTATTGAAGTTGTTGTGTAGGCTCATTATCTCTTGTAATTTCTGGTCAGTAGTTAGATTTGTACCTACAAAGATTAACTTTATAGCTCTTTTGAGCAAAGAATTTAATCTCTTTTTGAGGGCATCTGTCCCACATGACGGATGCATAATCAATGTGAGGTTTAATTTGGGTATTAAAAAAGTTTCCTGATCTGAATGTCTAAAACATATTTTAGACAGAAGGAAGACTTGTTTTGAAACTGTTTTGCACACATTATCAGTATGCGAGTCCCAACAAAGTTTACTGTCTATGGTTATACCTAAAAGACATTCCAATACTTCATCAATTTTCAACCTGTGTAGAATGAGATCCAGTTGAAATGGTGACTGTTGATGTTTCTGTCTGGCACCGAATGTCATAGACTTAGTTTTGATCGGATTGATCACTGTATGATTGTCACACCAGTTGGATACCTGATCTAAACTATCTTGTATATTGCTTCTGATTTGCAGAGTATGTTTTCCAGATGTGTGTGCAGTGTTGTGTCATCTGCCAATGTCTGTGTGTGTGTGTGTGTGGTGTGTGTGTGTGTGTGTGTGTGTGTGTGTGTGTGTGTGTGAGAGAGAGAGAGAGAGAGAGAGAGAGAGAGAGAGAGAGAGAGAGAGAGAGAGAGAGAGAGAGAGAGAGAGAGAGAGAGAGAAAGAGACAGACAGATAGACAGACAGACAGACAGACAAACAGTCTATGTATGAGAATTATATTATGTACACCAGTGACAATGATATATACTCACCAGATGTGTCTACACTGCTTTCGTTCTTACTGTAAGGTCTGTCACTGCCAGCAGAAGTCTTTTGAAATAGCCGAATGCCATCTTTCATTCTTGTTCTGCGAACAAACACATCAGGACAGAAATTGAATCATGATCTCAAGGTATGTGGTAGCACATTTTGCTATCAGTTTCAGAATCTGACAATGTTTACCCCCCCACCCCACCCCCTTTTTTTTTAGGCCTAATTCCTAACCATAATTCAGTTCTCATGTCAAATACACAATACTGTTAAGCACACAAAACCCTGTATTACAACACATTTTTTTAATGAAGGTAATAAAACCCCAATTACAAGCAGAACTACACCGCAGATCACCTTCATCACCAGTTTAGATAGCATTGCCATCAAATCATGAATGCTTCTCACAGCAGCAAGATGTTTGCTGACAATTAGGTAACTCAAAATGTGTGGGAAAGTCAGTTTAGGTAAAATATAGTTGAGAAAATGCTTCTTTAAAAAGGCTATGTCCCTAACCACAAACTTGTGTCCCAAACCTTAAAACTGTGATCCTTTTAGCAAAGGGGAGGGGGGAGGGGGCACAGTAAATATCATTAATCCACTCAGTGATTAATGAGCTCAGAGTGCAGCCATGTTCATTTACTGTTTATAAATGAAGAGCAGAAAGAGGCTGGCTGATGACATATGTATTCAATACTTTAGCCACACATTCCAGCCTTCTTTGTGACATCACCAATACAGACACTGGACACAATTCTGAGGTGAACCAGTAGACATGCAAACAGAATCAGACAACCATTCACATGCACTGAGGTTTAATGTCCTGTCAACCACACAAGGTCCCCTCAAGTCAAATCACCACTATTGTAAATCACACATTCAAAAACTATATCAGGGTGAACAGAAAGTCATCATATTGCTAGTAAAAAACAAGAACAAAAACTACCCTTGGGGAGGAGAGGTTGTGGGTCCAAATCCCACTGTGGGATGCTGCCTTCTCCACCCTCTCCTTAGTCACAGGGAGGTGGGCTCAGTGTCTAGTATTTTTGATAAGACTACAAAATAGGAACTGTATGCTGCAGGAATGAGCACATGAAATTTCCCACAGCAGTGGAAAAGCTTTGCCTGGCAAATTTTTAAAGGAACTTCCCCACAGCTAAGTTTCCCCACGGGAAGGTACCCGAGTTTTCCATGGAAAGAATCTTAAATTAGGACACGACAGTGTACAAAGATGAGTCCACTTTTACCTACACATTTTATTATTCTCCAGATTTATTCTCAGTGTCAATACTTTAAAAGTCTGAAAGCAGAAGAAAGTAATGTTACACCTCAGTGACGCACCAGCAAGAAGCATATGATTAAATTTTAACTCACACAATCTACGGCTGCAGGTATGAGAATATAACTGCAAGCTCTGGTTACCATGTATGCCTCTTAGTCTTATAGTGGACATCCATATCAAAAAAAATTGTTTACCTCTTTCCTGTTCTGGGGTCAATGGGATAAATATCCTCCCAGTTGACATCTGAGCCACGATAGGAAATCATGGTCTGGTTCTCCGAGGGAAGGCTATGTCGCCAGGCCGGCTGTTGGAACAAAACCCAGCAAGACATAAAAACAAAAACACATTAAAAACAAAAAAAACCCACCAAAGACAAGACAGTAGTACAAACATTCAGGTGATTTGCATCCAAAATAGAAAAAAATAAACAAACTTGTTTCCGCACATTTGTTAAGTTATCTTGACAACTGGTAAGGGTTGCCATAACTAGTACAATCACTGTAACTAGTACAAACATGTAAAATGCATTACAGGTCATCACCATGAAGTGTTTTAACGATTCACAAGAGCATCTTGGAAAACCCCCCAAAACTGAGTCCAGATATCTGTCATGATCATGTCCATATGAACAATGTACCAATCATAAAAATCATTAACAAATGTTGATTTTGCATTTAAAGAATTTCCTAAGAAAACAAAACATTCAGTTTTATCTTTCCAGAAGTGCTGTAATCATGACACTGATCAAAGTTGCTCAAACTCGTGTGGCACTGTAAAGCTCAATAGCTGGTAGCATCTACACAGCTTGAAAGAGGGCTTAAATTATAGTTAAAACACATTATCATCTGCGTTGAATGATGTCAAGGTCAGCAAAAGTGTTGAATACTGTTGCTAACAGAAAGCACTATCTAAATGGAACTGTTCACAATAATATGAAGGATCCAGCCATGACTTGGAAAACAAATCCTGGTCAGTAACTGTTGTATGTTGTGGAATATTCCTCAGCCCACATAAGTCTCCCTACAACTGTGAAAAAGATTAACTCTAGCTTTCACAGTCAGAGCCACAGATAAAGGCAAGGCTGCCAGGTAATTAACTACATCAGTACATGACAGAGATATATATATATATATACATTTGCTTGTATAGATCTAAGAATACTACACGAAATCCACATAACTATTACACACATTTTGTAAAGCATTTTGATTTTTTACAAAACTCATGGTCATCTAACTCAACAGACCATCTCTTGTGATGAGTAACTCTCACCTCAACCACGTAAGTGTCATGAGGAAACTGTATGCTTGATGACAGAACCCCATCTTCAAAATGTGCATTAACACTGATGGAGCTGTCATCTGTAAAAGTAATAGGCAGTTTACATACACACGCGTACCATCACATGTATTATTTTAAGATGACACCAATATGGAAAGCACTGACAGTTTGTGGATAATTCAAATACAACCAGCATTATAACCTAAGCCAAAGTTCACTGCAACTTACTTGTAAAGAACAATACACACTAGCATGCAAACACAAACATACACATGATGTATACAAACATATATACATGTATGCAAGCACACACCACACCAGTTATTACAGTTAAGATCAAAGATCATATTCTTATTTTCAAATACTGAACCTCAATACACAAAAAGAATCTGGAGTTAAAAAACAACAACACTTTCAATACTAAAAACAAAAATAATAATAATAGATAACTTTTGTATAGCGCTATTCTCTGGTGTACACAAACTCACTGCACCTCACAACATTCTCCAACATTTTCTGAATTAAGAGAGAGAACAAAAAATTGAAGGTAACATGTTCAAGAAAGTAATAATATATGACAACTTACAGTGTATACACAAAAATAAATAAATAATGTACATGTGTCACATGAGAAGCAGCAATATACAAAAAAGAAAATAATTTAATTATATTATTACTTACCCATAATCCCATCCCTCCCCGTCCCGACCCCTGCCCCCAACACACACACAGACACAGACCATCCAGCTCCTGCCAAAAAGCCCAGTACACCAGATCCGTGATCTAAAAGATTTTTATACAAATTTAAGCATGCACACACACACACACACACACACACACACACACACACACACACAACAAACAACAACACTGACACACACAAAAAGAACAGAACAACAAATACTTTCTAACAAACCTGCAAGGTGCCCAGTATAAAAGTTGTTTGGGTTGACATCAAAAGTCTCTACTCTTCCATCACGATCAACGGTTCTTGCTTTGAAATTGGGACCTATAACTGGAGATCCTGGGTACAGCACCAAGCTGAACCTCCTGTCAAAGTAAATCCATGGCATCATCACAAAACTAATTACAGTTCAGTTCAGTTCAAGATGGTATCTATGCACTCAGAAAAGCCCATATAATGCTCCACCCCATCTCTCAGAAGTCTCCCCAACATTGCCTTTGAAATGGTTCCAATGTTCATCTGATTGATGATGACCATCTCTCGTCCTTTCAAGGAAGATTGTCCAGTGCTTCCTCTTTCCATGCCTCTCAGCTCCAGGCGATCGATGGTGTCCTTGGCTTTGTGCCCATAGGTAGTGTCTCAAGCTTCTCAACACTTAAGATCTTCTGAGAAGCAAGCCACTTGTGATGGTTGCTTTGCCCGCCAGTTGCTTTGCTTGGTCATTCCCCTTCACTCCGGCATGTCCAGGGCAGTACACTCACAGGAGTTTCTGAAGGTGGATGCTGACTATCGACACATTCCAGTCTGGACTTCCGATTCCACTTTTCACTTTTTGTAGCAAGCTCACTGAATCTGTGAGAATGATGGCATGTAAGGTCCAACTATTACCTCTTGAGGCAATCCAGCATGGATGACTGCTTCCACCTCCATTGTCAAGCTGGAGGTTGAGACCCTACTGGCTGCACTGTCTTCATGGATGGTAGTCATACCTTGCTTGACAGTAAAATTCCACCCTGACTGGTCTTTGGTGACTGAGCTATCAGTGTACACTACAAAGTTTGCAGTTTGCTGTTTCCTTAAATAAGAAGCTTGATCTCTGACTCTGTTTTGCCTGCTGGCCATTCTCAACAGAGCTTTCCCAAGTTTTCTGGCAGGAGTGTCTCATAGAGATGCCTAAATCGGTCTGGGTACCTTTCCCACTCCTTGGTTTGCTTGACCTCTGTCAGCTGGCACACTTGCAGTATTGAGCCCTCTGCTTGACCCATCCAAGATTTGCCCTGTCCCAGTCTGCATTCCTTTGTGTCTTTCACGGCTTTATGGAGTGGGTTGTGGGGATTTTTGATGGCACTGAAGTATGATTTGACCTGCTCACTTTCTGTCTGGTTCACATAGGTGGGAGGTCTAGCATGAACCTCATGGTCTCAATGGATGTGTCCTTGGTGGTTCTGAGTGACTCACATTGCCTCGTTCTGCACTCTGACCAGCTTTAGCAGATTTCTTGTGAGGCCTAGTCTGTAGTCAATAATACTGAGCACCACATTTTGAATCAGTAGGAAGAGGTGGCATTGTTCAATACCCTTTGCAGCCACAGCCTTCAGGACTGTCTGACCTTTCTTGCACTTCAGTGCTGTTGTTTCCACATGTTTTCTGTAGGTCAGCATTCTGTCAAAGTGGATCCTTGGGTATCTCATATGGCTTGTTTATTTGACCACAGTTCCATCAAATGTGACCAATGGCATTGGTTTGCCTGCTGCTCTGTTGTCAAGAGTGCACCACAATATTGATGAGAGATCTGGTGTTATGACACCACTTGGATACACTATCCAGTTGCTGTTGCACTGCTTCGGCTGCCTCCTGGGAGTCCTTTGATGATTTGTATATATATATATATATATGAGCTCATCATTTGCCAGTGTGAGAATCTTGCTGGGTCATTTTGAGTTCATATCTGCCAGTTGGTGAAATTTATATTAATGAGGACCAGCGAGAGCAGTGATCCTTGTGGTAGGCCCATTGTGACCTGATGAGGAGCAGAGCTCCAGTTTCCAAGCTGAATAACCAGTTCTTTCCAGGAGCGCTCCTGCAACCCACTGGGTCAGTATTAGGATGACTCCATATTGGATGAGCAGGTTCATCAACAGCTTTAACTGGACTCTGTTGTAAGTATCCTTGAGATTGATTGCCACAGCCACTGTACTTTGTTCTTTCCTCTGGAATCCTTTGTACATGTCATATATATATATATATATATATATATATATATATATATATATATATATATATATATATATATGCAAATGCAGCTGCATTTTCCCATATGCATCCCCCAATGATTTGTAAGCAGTATCTTCCTGTCCATGAAGTCTCTGGTGAGTTTCCTGGCAACAATGTGTTCCATGAGCTTCCCAACAGTGTTCTGCATTGTGAGGATTGGCATCCATTCAGCTTGAGCTTGTGGTGGTCTTTCCTTGGTTTGGGAATAGGTCTCAACAAGATGTCTGTCCAGTCTTCAGGAACATAGCCTTTGTTGAAGTTTTCTTGGTAGATTGCATACAGCTCAGCCCTGCCCTCTTCTGTTAGGTTCTTCATATATTTGAGTATCAAATCCTGTCCAGACCAGGTGCTGTATCCTTCCTGCTTCTTCTAACTTAACTAAGGGCTTTGTTGAATTCCTTCTCTGTGAGTTCATCACTGGGCCACTTGGTGCAAATGATCTGTTGAGATCACTTAGTACATATCTACATATATATATATAAATATATATATATATATATATATATATATATATATGCTTCCTTTCTTCTAAGTTGTTTTGGTTGCTCTGTTGTATACATTGCCCACGTAAAGATTTGGCTTTTTCTACCTTAGTTTTCAGCCTTGCCCTGTTGGTGTGTTCTAACTAATCTAACTAATTACAGACAACAGCTACTGCTAAGTAAAATTATGTATAATCATATCTGGAATAAGAATGTATAAAAAGCATTTGCCAGTACTATCAATCATGAAACAATTGTCAATGTCACTTTTGTTTGCTTAAAACTAATAAAAGTGTAATAATGAAATCCAACTTGCAGAAACACACACACACACACACACACACAGATAGGCATGGGAATTGATTCAAAAGAAAAAGTTTGAAATCTACCCCCCCCCCCCCCCATGCCTGACACACCACATAATCAGATTACTGAGCGTAGCACCTAGGGTATTAAGTCATCACTGCTATACATGTAGCAGCATAATCTATGCATGATGCAGATAGCTGGAAGTGTGTGTGTGTGTGTGTGTGTGTGTGTGAAAGAGAGAGAGAGAGGGGGGGGGGGAGCCATTTAGGAAGAAAAAAGATTAAAGATGGCACATACCTTCCTAAAGTGTTGAAACTGATTTGCTTGACATGTGAAAAGCTCCCATCAACACTCCTTTTTTTCCTGCTTACCACATTGAGATCGGATGAACTTAATGTTTCAAAGTGTCGCACTTTACTGTGAAGATCAGCTGCAAAAACAAAAAAGATAAAATATTTATATTTATATAATATATAAGCTATAACTTTTAAAAGCCATACTGTTATCAACATTTTGTAACAACTAACACTGTGTGTGTGTGTGTGTGTGTGTGTGTGTGTGTGTGTGTGTGTGTATGCAAATGCGCGTGTGTGTGTGCACGCATGTGCATAAACATGGATGTAATTAGTCTGTGCACCCACTGCTTCAGTTCTGTTCATGTTACAATTACATAAATCCTTCAGTATCCAGGAACACCTCTCAGGCCCTCTCACACACATGACAGTCCCACGGTCTTCCCATAATGCAATAAGGCTCAGTTAAATATATATATACCACACAGCACATGGTTTACAATGTAAGCAAATACACTTATCGGTAATGCATATGTCAATGAATGATGGAAATCAAAGTCAGAATTATAATTATGTCCTGTTTTCTTTGTTCTTCTTTTTTAACCTTTATTTGTTTACATTGCTATTTTTAGCACAAATATAAATTTATAACACCATAACACTGTAATCTGGAGAAGTGGAATGCTTACCAAGTGCAACCTTTTTTCTCCTATTTAAAAAAAGAAAACAGAATTTGTTTAAACTTACTTAAAGTAATACAGCTTACTGATCAAATGCAACGTGTACCTGAAAGTGAAACTGGTGGTGGTGGGGGGGGGGGGGGGGGGGGGGGGGGGGGGGGGGGAGAGAGAGAAAAGGAAAGGGGGGCGGAGGAAAGGGGAAGGAGGGCAGTGCAATATATAATGACTAAAACAGTTCTGGTTTTACAGATCACTCACCTTTTGTTTATTTTATGGAGTCTAAGTTATAAACCAGTGTTGATCTCTTATCTATTTAAATTTATTTTGTGCCCAACAAACAACAGACGACTGCAATGGTGCTAGGGAAAATTTCTTAATATAAACTGATTTTGAGTGAAAGAAGTATGATGCTAGATCAGTAGACATTTTGAAACACAGGTGATTTTGTTTACATTGTTTTCTTTACACACTTGTGATGTGTGTGTGTGTGTGTGTGTGTGTGTGTGTGTGTGTGTGTGTGTGTGTGTGTGTGTGTGTGTGTACATTTAATAGGAAAATCTGCAGGAGTGCAATATCCAGATGAGGTTGGCCAAAGCAGTTGTTCTTGCAGGGCATCCACACACGGTAATCATTGGCTGTGAATGTGTGATGTTTTCCCATGCAGGGCTGGCATACTCCAGCACAGGTTGAACAAATGCCTTGCATGCTGCATTTTTCAGCCTCTTGTTGGTGGTCTTGATGTTGCGCATGAGGAAGCCCAGGTCTTGTTGGCTTTGTTGCACATCAGTGATATTATTTATATAATGTGAAAGTCCCAACAGAGGTCAGAGGTGACCGTAACTCCAAGGTTATGAAGGTATTTTGCCTCTGTTTCTGTACTAAGGGTGTGACTGCAGTGCATTTCTGGGGGTGAAGGACATCTTCCCAGCTGTTTCTTGCCTGCTAGGCTGTCAGGGTCTTGTGGTAGGTGCTGTTGGTCATGTGCACGATTCAGTGACATCTTTGTGGCAGATCATGTTGTCTGCAAAGTCTGCATGTGGAGATCAATCCCACTGGTAAGTCATTTATAATTATACAGAGAAGAACAGGCTTGGCCCAAGGACAGAACAATGTGGGACTCCCGATTCCACTGGCACAAACTCTGATCTTGTTCTGTTCATGACTGCCTGCTTTCTGTTGGTAAGAAAGTTCTCAATCCGTTAATGGACTCTTTCAGATATGCCGTATCGCTGTTTTTAATGAATGAGGAGGCTATGGCTCACTTTATCAAATGCTTTAGAGAAGTCCATGATTAGCACATCTTCTTGGCATCCTTTTTCAAGTGTTTCAGATACCTCATCCATGAATTCCTGCAACTGGGACTCACACTGTCACTGGATCTGCTTTGGCAAAAGCCAAGATGCTCCGGACAGAGGATCTGGTATTCTTCTGCAAAAACTCCTAAAGCTGCCCACATCACTCCTTTACTTTACAATCTCCATTGGCTACCAATCAGCAGTTTGATTCAATACAAAATAGCTCTCACCTGCTTCCTCATTGTCTCTGGTACAGCCCCTCCATACCTCTCTGAGTTGCTTCATCTCTACTCTCCTCAGTCTCTTCACTCAGCCTCAGATCTTGTGTTCCCAGGATGGGCAGGAGGATTCTCAGGGAGAGATCCTTTCACTACATTGGACCTATGATTTGGAACTCTCCTCCTCTCTCTGTCAGGCATTTGTCTTTACTCTCTTCTTTTAGTTTTAAGTCAAAACTGAAAACCCATCTCTTCTCTTAGAACTGCATGCTGATCTGTTGTTTTCTTCTCACTGTACCAACACATCACCAGTACTGTAAGTACTGCAAGTATTTGTAGTGTGCATGTGTGTGTGTGTGTGTGTGTGTGTGTGTGTGTTGGTGTGTGTGTGTGTGTGTGGAGAGAGAGAGAGAGAGAGAGAGAGGAGAGAGAGAGAGAGAGAGAGAGAGAGAGAGAGAGAGAGAGAGGATGTATACACGTGTGTGTGTGTGTGTGTGTGTGTGTGTGTGTGTGTGTGTGTGTGTGTGTGTGTGATGAAATGAGTGTACCCTTATGTCTTTGTAAGCACTCTGGGCTCACAAGATGGGGTGCCATAAATAATATATTCTTCTTCTTCCACATATTCCATAATGGTGCTGACCACCACATGTTCAAGAAGCTTGCAAGGTATGATGGTGAGGAAAATGAGCTGGCTGTTTTCAGACTTGTATTGTTCCCCTTTCTTGAACACAGGTGCAACATGGCCAGATTTCACAGAGGCTCTGTAGATCAGGATTAGTGATGAGGACCCAGGGGCTGATATCATCAGGTCCACTGCCTTTTGTCGGATATAGCTCTGCTAAACTCTACTGACACTGTGGCAGTGATGTTGATGTCTTCAAAGAAGGGTTGATCTGGGTCAAGCCGATGCATGAAACTTTTCCTTTGTACTTAAACTTTAATTGGAATAGCCAGGTCAGTAGTTAGGGTTTTCTGCCTCACCTGTGATCAGCTTGCCTCCTACCTTCTGCATGGGAATCTCATTGGCTGTCTGTTTTCAAGTGTTTAATGAAGGCCCAGAACTTCTTCGTGGGTTGAAGTTGAGCTGGAGTTCCTTCTGTAATCAGGGCATCACATATGAGCCAAGTACTGTTGTCTTAGTCTTCCTTGGAGTCGGACTTAACCTCTTTGAGAGTGCCTGGAAAGCAGTGTGCTCTTCTCTGCCAGTTTTCTTTCACTTCTTGTGGACCCTGTCCCTCCTGTGAATAAGCTTCTTCAGCTCATAGCCCATCCATGTAATGTCTTGTCTCATGATAATGTACGTCATCATGGCCTTCTTTTCTTTTTTCTTCCGTAAAGTGACCCCCATCATATCAAAGATTATGTCACCGTTGTCACCTTAGCTACTGTTCTGTGATTGTCAAGTGGTTGGAGGTCTAAGCTGGTGAGGCACTTAGTCTTGTGGTCCAGCATCATGTGCCTGGCAGCTCTTCTCAGGACCCTAAAGTCTAAGACTGTTTACTTTCAGTGTCTGACAGCTCTTGCTCAGTGCAAATGTGTAAGCGTACTCAATTATAAACGGGTTGGACAAGGCCTTTGTAGTAGCTGGTGTGAAACATATTTAAAGCATGGACAATGTAGCACATTTCAGACCCTTTAGATAATCTTTTGAGTTTTGACCCATGGCCTAGGTCTAGGCCTACATCTTTGGAATGTATGGAATTAGAAGCCTAATAGATGCAATGAGCTCACGAACTCCATGTTCAATACGGGTAGCCTAGTTCAAGATCATCTAGAAAGGCTGGGACATAATGAAAAATATGTACTGGAAAGTTACATCTTTCAGATCGCATAACATCGGAAACTTAATGCATTCCATAAATTCATGACTCAGCCTTCAGTATTTCCTCTTTCTCACTCTCAGCAGACGACACAAATGAAACACCGACTTCCTGAACTCGGCTTACCTGAGCCGCCAACAGCGAGCAAGAAGCTGAGTAATACGGTGTAAAGTCTCATGATGCCAAGTGTATCAGGTTTGCTGGAATCTCGTCCGCATGCAAGCGTTAAAAAACATATTTACAACATTTTGCATTCGTAGACGGAAGCGTTCGGAATCACCGCGAACAGTTAACGCCACCATGCGGCAGTGGGTAATATTAGCAGTAGTTTCGTATTTTGTGCACATTAATGATCTCTGCGAATAACAGTCTAACTTCGTGTTATTATGTGGTATTTCTGAATCGTGCTACTGCGTATACACAAGACAGGGAAGTGATTGTATAAAAAGAAAACCCTGTAAACTTTGAGTTAATCCAACATGTTTTATTTTCACCTTTCGTTTCTGAGAAAACAAGCCCTGCCAGTGTGTGGTCTGCGTCATGGTGTTACTCGTGACTGAAAAATAAAAGTCGATTGAAGGAGGAAGTTGATACACTCATGACCATGCATAGCCTAGTGAAGAATGGCACGTATTAACTGTCCGTCCGCGTGCAGACACACCAGAACTGGGGAACGGATATAAAATGGAGTCTGGCGCCTTACCATTGGCTGGTTCCCGGTAGCTCATAGGATATAAAATCGATAATTATGAGGACGTAAAGAATTATTGAACCGTGCTTCGGTATTGGTCACAACTTGTCCCTAATATGTCAACTGACATCTGAGGACATTAAGCATCACTTCATCAGGTTGAACGATGACTGATGTGGGGTTTAGTGTCCTCAGATGTCGGAATGGCATATTAGGGGCATTAATAACTACTGACTTTACAGTTATCATCAAGTTCATATCATTGTGGTTATGCAGTCTAGCCGGTGCCGCGGGGAGGACCTCGTCAGTCATTGTGGCTGAGTGATCCTACTATGGCCAAACTTTATCCACTGAGCTAACGCCGGGGGATCAGGCTGTGGCCGGTGGCACATGCAGCTTGGACGCTGCGGTTAGACCCATGCCGGTTGCACGACTATAAGGCCGCACAGTTATTGATAATTACAGTTATGTGGACAGTTGATATTCGGCACAATTGCTAGATGTGCTATTAAAGAGGCTAAAGCCGCTGCCGCCGGGGACGAGGCTGACTTGACGGCCGATCACCGGTCAAGCCCTGTATTGACTCTCGACTCTCAGACTGAGACTGACAATGACAGTCAATATACATGACTGATTAGTGTAGCGATAGTTACTCAGTTATTACATCTGTAACAGGCTGCAGATGGTCGTCGGCGTGTTTCTGTTGAGCCCGGCTGTCAGGCGGGTCAATTACACTCGAGCGGCCCCGGCCGCTGAGACTGCCGCCGCATCAGTCGCCGGCGTGTGAGTCAGAGTCAGTGTCACAGTGTCCTTTCTTTATTCGCCACAATGAGGCAGTGCGGCAGCGGGCAAAACATTCTTGTTACGTCTGTCAACGGCTGATCAATGTCACTGCGGAGAGGCACACCGGGGTCCGCCGTAGTTCAAGAGTTCAAAGTCTAGTCAGGAGCCGGTAGTAACTCTGAATGGCGATAGCCGCCTTTAAAACTGATCATGTGCACATCAGTCTTCACAATACAAGTACGGTTGGTCAAGTTTTGACGCCGCTAGTAACTTGAGCCGCCACTTGACTATGATAGCGGGACAGATTCAGTTACAATCACGTAGTGATAATTACTGATGTGCACGTATTTACAATAATGTGCTTTATGCATCAGTAAGCCGGGTTCTACACTTTTGATTTATGATAGTCTCGGGCATGTTTGCTTGAGTTATGTCAGTCACTGACTTGTCAGCTACCTTGGCTGCACAAAACAGGGACTGCTTCCCAAAATCTCAAGCGGGGTCTGGTATACAGGTCAGTCGCCGCTGGACACTGAATTTAGGCTTTCGTTCAGGTCTTAGTCCGAGCAATTTGTTCAGTTAGGCCGGAACATGAGAAACCTAGGAGAGGTGAGCGTCAGTTTTAATCCACTGAGATATTCCTCCCCCCCCCCCCCCCCCCCCCGGCATGATATAACCGCACTGGTTGACTGGGCGTAAGACACCAACTTACTTACTAACCCCCCCCCCCCCCTCTCCTATCCCCCACCCCGGTTCGTGGCAGTCCTACTTAGTCTCTCCATCACAGCAGGAGCTCAACCAGGAAGACTCGTATTAGATTCACTAGTCGCACTGCGGTGATGTCAGCTTTGTCAGAAATCTCCGTTTAGTCAGTTTCAGTTCAATAACAATTAGGAAACCGTCTTCAGTGGCCGGGGGCGGCTTTACTGACATCCGGACTTAAATCTGTTGACATAGCTTGAGAAGAATCAAAATGTTTATTGCTGGTTCAAGCCATGTACTTTACCAGGAAAATTATAGTTGTCATCAGCGGTGTACAGCAAAAAAAGAAGAAGAAAAAAGAAGAAAAAAGAATGCAACTCGATAAACAAACTGAAAGACTAAAACGCACGCAGACACACAAACACTACACTACACCACACACACACATTGTACGCACGCACACATACACACACCACACACATTGTACGCACGCACACATACACACACCAAACACAGTATGTGTACGTTGGTTTGTGTTTTGAGCCGGCGTGTGTGTGTGTGTGTGTGTCATTGTGTGTCAGTGTGTGTGTGTACGAACTAGACTCTCCCAACCGCGAGAGGCAGTGTGTGTCCAGAAACCTTGACCCCCTTGGCACAGCGGGGAGGTTGCGTATTAGAGACAGATTACAGACTGACGACGGCAGACTCAGTGTTCAGATGAACTAATTTTAGCAGGCGGCTTGGATAAATGCGCGCAGTGACCCCCCCCGTCCCCCCCCCCACCTTTTTTTTTAAAAATCTGGAAAGAGTTTTAGGCTGTATGGTTGTGTGTGTGTGTCTGTGTGCGTGCGTGCGTGTGTGTTTGGGTGTGTGCGTGCGCGCGCGTGAGGCGTGCATGCGTGTGTGTGGGTGGGTGTATAACAAGTTTTTCTTTTAATTCGTAGCTGGATTTTCCCTCGTATTGATGTACGAGGTTTGTTTGCTTTTCGAGACGACGTATTAAAGAAAATGTTTCATTTTTATTCATACAAGTACATAATTGTGAAACAGAAATTTTTAAAATTACAATTATGTCTCGGAAGACTGCATTTTTTCTCTCAGTTATTTTATTTTATCAGTCTTTTAACAGTGGCAAAGACGTCATTCTCATCATGCTTGCAACTGTCGTGGGGTGACGCGGGCCATATTCAGTA
>JABMCL010003562.1:25000-42500 GCA_018857735.1 Alviniconcha marisindica
AAACGAGATATTATATAGCGACAGACACCTGCAGTTTGCAGCCTTAGGCAGACAAACGGGATAGCATACAGTGACAGACACCTGCAGTTTGCAGCATTAGAAAACAGGATAGCAGACAGCGACAGATATGCAGTGACCTGCAGTTTGCAGCGTCTCTCAGACGGCAGTTCTCCGCACAGCAAGGGTCGCGAACGACGGCGTTCCCTCGGTACAGCTGGAGACCCACGTCGCACTCTTCACCCTGCTCTGGCTCCACCTTCCCGTTGCCACAGAACTGGACCGGCTTCTCTGCAGCAGGGAACAGCGGAGGAAGAACCTACAGCACAGCCCCTGAACAGTTTCCAGTTCATTATCCACGTTCACAGCCGAGCTCTCGAGCTCCCCCGAGGGCAGTTTGCACGTGATATTTAAAAGGGGACGTACTGAACCGAATCGAAGGTAAAAGGTTGGCCTGAAAAAGTAGAAAATGTGGCGAATATTTTCATCTGCATGCCTCCTTTGGTTGTTCTATCGGACATTTATACGGGAGAAGAACTTTTTATGCCTCGAATATGGTCTCCTCAGGGCGCTTTTATGTTGGTTACCAACCAAAAGCAGGAAAAGGTTGGCTCATGACGTGTTTGGTACTTTCGCCGCATAATTATGCCAGCCTTTGTTCATGACGTCACTGACACAGATTGCTGGGCACAAAATGGCAGCACTCACGGTCGTGTTTTCGCGACTTTGAAAAGTCGATTTTTAACAAACAGGAGGAGAAATTGCATGAAAACCTGCGGCGTGTATATTCTTTTCCTATCGATAAGGCCCGTGTTGCTTCCTCGGTTCGGTTCCTCTTTAATACCCAGCCAACTGTATACAGGTTATATCCGGGTTAAATGCAGTGTCAAAATATCAAACTTGACTTCAAAAAAGTCTAGCAATTCAGCCTGAAACAAAAATTCACACTTCATCAGAATTGACTACATTTTGTAACAAACTACATGAAGAAATATCTCGAAGATATCAAAGCCAAACAATAAACCGCAACTAATAGTAAGATTTGCCCTTTATGACAACTCATTATGTTTAAGGGAGGTTGGGAGAATCAGTGAAGTCGAATAAACCAGTTAGGTAGATACTAGAAACGAAGACTTTTTGGCACTACGAATTAGACGTAAAGCTGTATTCGGAGGGAAAGATGGGAGTTGTTTAATTTTTTTCTTATTTATCGCCCAAAGACAATCGAGAAAATGAAGTTGAATGACCACAAAAGCAAAAATAATAAAAGTAGGATTCTTGGGTGCAGGCGAAGTACACAAGGCTACATTCTGACCTACTCCAGGTTTTAAAGAGAAGATCGTTTGCAGATGTGGATTCTCGCCAGAAGGGGATCTTAAATTTCTGCGTCCGCAGTACCCCACTGCAGGGTTACCAAAGGCAAAGTTTTATATCGAAGAAAAAGAAGAGAGAGAGAGAGAGAGAGAGAGGGGGGGGGGGGGAGGGAGGGGGAGAGAGAAGGGAGTTTCCTGCCACTACTAAGTCTTCGATATGAATTTCGCTTGTGCCGTGTCCTTTTTTTTTCTTCTGTTCATCTCATGAGACATTCACCACTTAAGGTACCTTCTAAAGGAAGTTTCAGTCAATTTTGCAGCGTTCAAGTCTGTTACAGAACGAATGCCACAACGTTATTCGATAGTATTCCTGATCATCTTTTAGTCCCTAGTTCCTGAGTGATGTCACTGTGGTTAAACCAAAAGCACGTTCGATTTAACTCTAGATCATCTTTGGTGATCATGATTACTGCTCGAAGTCTGTCAACCACCACACACACACACATACACACACAACACGCACACACACAAGCACACGGACACACACACACAACACACACACACACACACACACACACACACACACACACACACACACACACACACACACACACACACACACACGTTGACTCACCAGTGAAACAAATTGAAGATTTTGAGGTCAGGACCCTCAAGATACTTCTTTTGCTACAAGGCGAGAATTTCTGGAAAATACTCATAATGGAAACAATCAAACGCCATATTAAGAACCGGTACACTACTTTTCATTGCAACTTTGGACTCCGACGATAACCAAATAGCAACGTAAATCGATCGTGCAGTTTTATTACCAACAAACGAACAAATATTGTGCTAAAAAACACCTGAAGACAGACAGACAGGTAGGGAGGCAAGGAGGCCGGGAGACAGGCAGGAAGGCCGGGAGGCAAGGAGGCCTGGAGACAGGCAGGCAGGCAAGGAGGCCTGGAGACAGGCAGGCAAGGAGGCCGGGAGACAGTCAGTCAGGCAGGCAGGCAGGCAGACAGGCAGGCAGACCGACCGGGAGACAGACAGACAGGCAGGTAGGCCGGGAGACAGGCAGGCAAGGAGACAGCGAGCCAAGGTAAAAGACATAACAGACAAACAGACAAACCCGGGGACGGGGGCCCCCAAAAAGGGGACAACGGGGAACCGGAAGCGGCCCACCAAACGGGGGGAAAGGAGGGGGGCCCCCTTCCCTGTGGTTAGACGGGGGGGCCCCCAGGGGGGGGTCGGGGAAAGAGGGAAAGGAAACCGGGGCTTCCCTTCGGGAAAAAAGAAACAAGGCGGGGGAAAAACCGGGCCCCGGGCAGGGCCCTTGGGCGTGAAACAAACGAATGGCAAAACCTGCCAATCACAGGGCAGTTAGGACACCTCTCGGCAGTAACCATTCACTACGAAACGAGGCGGAAAACCTGCCAAATCACAGGCAGTTAGGACACCTCTCGGGCAGTAAGCAATTCATAGTACGTACATGGCGAATAACCATGCCTAATCACAGGGCAGTTAGGACACCTCTCTGGCAGTAACCAGCTCATAGGCACTACGTATGTACGAGGCGGAAAACCATGCCAAATCACAGAGCAGTTAGGACACCTCTCGGGCAGTAACCAATTCACTACGTACGAGGCGGAAAACCGTGCCAAATCACAGGGCAGTTAGGACACCTCTCGGGCAGTAAGCAATTCATAGGCACTACATATGTACGAGGCGGAAAAAAGTCAGTTAGGGCACCTCTCTGACGGTAAGCATTACATAGGCACTACGTACGAGCCGGAAACCGTATCACAGCAGATAAGGCAGTGCTATCTAGTGCTTGAAAAGCGTGCTCCACTCTCTAAATTAATATAGAAGTGAAACAGTTACTATATTTAAACCTACTACTACTACTACACACTCACTCACTCACTCACTCTCTCCTCTCTCTCTTTCCCTCTCCTCCCCCCCCCCCCCAAAAAACCACCCCACACACACACAAAACCACACACACACACACACACACATACACACAACACAGCACACACACGTACGTAATTTTTACATGCGTGCAGTACGCGCGCTCAAATGCACAGACTAACACACATACACACAAACACATACGTATATACGCGCGCGCGCGCCCACCTTTTAGATGCATGCAATGCGGGCTCACATAGCCTACACATATACAGACACTAACAACAAGTCTAATATAACGGTTTATGTACTCACCGATTTCTGTTTAGGGGACCCAGCCTCAGGTATATGTGGGGGGGAAAATGCGACAATACCTTTTGTTATACAGTGAAGTTACATTGAATATAATGTGATGGTGTGGTGTGGGAGGGGGGGGGGGGGGCGGTGAAGTGTGTAGTATGTGTGTGTGTGTGTTTTGTGTGTGGTGTGGGGGGGAGAAGAGAAAAGAGAAGAAGAAAAGAGAGGAGAGGGAGAGAGAGAGAGAAGGAAGAGAAGAGAGACGTCCGAGAGGGAGAGAGAGAGAAAAGAGAGGAAAAGCGAGAGAGAGAGAGAGGAGAAGAAGAAGACAGAAGACAGGACAGACAGACAGGACAGACAGAAGACAGACAGACAGAGACAGACAGAGACAGACAGAGTATACATAATTGATTTTCAACGCCCAGACAACCTAGTAAGTAAGTAATATCAGAGGAAGAGAGAGAGAGCGAGAGTAGGGCTGGCAGCAGACAGAACTACCGACAGCGACACAGATGGACCGCAGCCAAGTAACCTACCGTGTGTGGTGACTAAATGCCGACGGATCTGAAGAAGGGTGTTTGCCTCCGTGTCCTTTGTAGAGGTCCAGCCAGTGCGGGGACACACATGAAAGTCCAACGACGGGTTCAAAGAGCTTGTTATTTCTGCCAAGCAAATGGACAGTCTAAACGGAACGCCGGTGACGCTAGTGTCTACGCCAAACCAGTTTGAACTGAAACCTTCGAACGGGAATGCTATAATCGACAACTTCCGGTAAAAAACAAAAAACAAAAACAAAAAAGGAATGGAAAAAGAAACACTGGACCCGTAATTCAAATTTTCTGGTTAACTGACGTGAGATTTCATTGGATTTCATTTCCTGACCACAACATTTCTTAGCCCAGAAATCTCTTTGATCTTTTACGACTGTACTCTCCTTCTCGATCTCTTCGTTTCAGTGCCGACATCCGCTTCCTCAAACTTCCCCTCTGTAGGTGCAAGGCGATAGGTACTGGTACTTTCTCGTATACTGCTCCTTCTGTGTGGATCCGATTGCCGCTTTTCATTAGAAATGCTACACCTATGATTATTTTCAAGTAGTCGGCTCTGAAAACCTATCTCTTCAAAAAATCCAAGGATCTGATTAGACGTCGTCTGGGATATCTATAGTTTGTTTGCTGGGGTGTGTGTGTGTGTGTGGGTGTGTGTTGTGTGTGTGTGTTGTGTGTGTGTGGTGTGTGTGTGTAATGTGTGTTTTGTTTGTACTGTCATAATGAAAACAAGACATTTTTTTTTTTAGTGTTTTATTGATCTTTACGAGTGAGCAGATTCCCCCCCCATCCCTTTGGGCTGAGGGCTAGCATTGAAACGCTCTAGACCAACCGCCTTTTTCAAATGCGAACGTTGTTAACAGATGAGCCAACAGAAGCGGAGCATATGAAGGTCCAGAACTGAAATCCTGCAACGGACAAACAACAAACAAACAACAACAACAACAACAACAACAACAACAACAACAAAAACAACACAAAAAAATCCTAAGAACAACAGCGACATCAAGAATAAAATACACTGTGACAAAACCAAAGACTATCCTAAGAACGACTTCCACATCAACCAAGATGACCGTGTTACAGCTACAACCACCCACGACTAAACACGACACCGGGCCCCTGCACACACAGACAATCACAATATCATACTGCACAATTTCACGCTTACATGCGCATTTATAAACAGGTGTTAGTGTGAACACCTGCAGGCTCCCGGACCCCCCCCCCCACCCCCCTCCCCAACAAACACACGCACCCGCGCGCGCGTGCGCGCACGCACGCACGCACACAACACACACAACGCACACACGCACAACAACACGCACGCACACACCACACACACACACACACACACACACACACACACACACACACACACAACACACACACACAGGCACGCACGCAAATACCCGCACTGACATAGAAACGACAAACACCCCACCACACACACGCACGCACCAACGCACACACACACGCACGCACACACACACACACCCACGCACACACACACACACACACACACACACCACACACACACAAACAACACAGCACACACATATACACTCACAAACACACAAACAAACAAACAAACACACACACACACACGCACGCACGCACGCACGCACGCACGCACACACACACACACCCACACACACAAACCCAAATAATTTTTTATATTGTTATACTCAAGTGTTAACCCAGATACAAGGAATACCGAAAAACAAAACAAACAAAAAACAAGACGAAGAAGAAGAAGTAAACATCCCAGCAAGCAAGCATCCAACCAGGGAACAGAAAACCCTGTGAAGTGCATGTGTCTACAAGCATGACGACACTCTCAGTTTGGTTATGTGAACCGAGGTGGTGTTTTCTCTGTTGGAACTTTGTTTCTCTGTTGTAAATTTAGTCCTGTTGTTAACTGCACTAATTGCTCATTTTATGACGCTTTATGGGCGATGATCTGTAGGTAGGTAATTTGATAATCTTTTTTCTTCTTCTCTCCACCGAGTGTTAATTGATTAGATGCTTCTGTCAGTCATAGTTTCTTAGATCTACGGTGAGATACACGCTGTCGGCAAGGTTCATTTTTGCTTTTTCGCCCAGAAGTATGTTCATGACCTATTAAAATATATCTGAAGATTTGTTAAAGCTCCTCTAATATATGATGAAACGTATTCATTCTCAACCAACATTTGAATGGAGTACGTGGCTACCTAGCGACAAGCGTCCTTGGCAACGACAGCTTCATTTGGTGTACTGAGACCAACGAGCAAAGCGAGCGATCGAGCAAACAACCCCCTAACCAGGGAACAGAAATTAACCCCCCCACTGCCCCAGCCTGTTAAACTTCCGGGCTGAATGATGCACGGACACGCCTGCAAACAGTGTATTTTCCGCTCCTGTAACACATCTACTTTCAATGCCGTGCGTTTTGATGAAAATCCCTTCACATGCCAGTGTGAAAAAGAAGACCAAAAAAAAAAACAAAAAAAACAAAAAAAGGGGGTTCAGATTTCGCACTTTTATTGGTCGTTTTTAAGTGACACCAGGGCAGTGAAACGGTATCGATTTGCATGTGCCTTCAAGCGTGGCGACAGAACTGACCATGAGCTTGGCTGTGCGAGTCCAGGCGCTGTTGTTCCGGTTGAAACTGTACGGGTCGGTGGTCGTGAAGTTCGTGTGCACCTCCACCTGTGGTAACAACAAGAGACCGGAGGGAGAAAAACAGCATGCAACCACACACGTAGTGTAAATAGCTCCTGGCTCTGTAAAATAACTAAAAAGGGTGGGGGGGGGGGGGGGGGGTGGGGGGGGGGGGGGGGGGGGGGGGGGGGATGGGGGGGGGAGGGAGAGAGAGAGAGGGGGGGGGGGGGGGAGGGGGGAGAGAGAGAGAGAGAGGGGAAAAAGAGAGAGGGAAACAAAGGGAAAGGGGAGGGAAAGGGGGGGAACAAAAAAAAAAAGAGAGGGAGGGAACAGGGCAAAAAGGGAAAACAGAGGGGGAGAGAGGGGAGAGAGAGAGAGAGACAGACAAAAACAAAAAAAAAAAACAAGACAGACAGACAAAAAAGACAGACAAAAGAAGGAAAAAGAAGGGGTAAATAATACCTTTCCCACGAAAAGTCCAAAGCCCGGGGAGTCCTGTGGACTGGTCCCATACTGTCTGACGAAAGATCCGATCGCTCGTTTGAAGAGTTCCGATCTGTGATTGTGGACACTGATTTTACACATTCTAAATTGATTTACACTGATTGGACAACGTTTTACACAGCGTGCGTCTGCGCCCCGGGAGTCGTCCTTATGTGGATGTGCAGGGGACTGGGGCCCTTTAACATTGCATTTTGTGTACATGTGGTTTGGGGTGTGTTTGTGGGGTGTGTGTGTGTTGGGGGGGGGGAAAAGGGGGGAAGGCAAGGGGGAAAAAAGAAGAGAGAGAAAAGAGAGAGAGAGAGAGAGAGAGAATGGGAAAAAGGGAAAGAATGAATGAAAGATTAAACTTTTTTTTACGAAGGTAGGGGAGAAACCAGGGGCTTTTTTTTCATTTCCCGCCCTCGCCCATGAGGGAAACTACTATTAACTAAGGGTTTCAATGAGTACAGTATGTTGAGTACATGTAAATTTAATCAAAAATTGGAAAAAAAAGGACATCAATAAAAGGAAAAAACAAGTCATAATGACATTAAAAAAAAAAAAATCCCTATAAAAAATTTGCTTGATCTTTAAAACATACAGGGCGCACGCACATAAGATTAAGAACATGTTTGTCACGAAAATCTTTTTAATTTGAGGGGAGAGAGAGAGAGAAGAGAGAAGAGAGAGAAAAGAGAGAGAGAGGAATGGTGGAAAAAAATTTACAAAAAAAGCAAAACGAAGGGGAAAAACAAAAAAACTTTTAAACACCTAAAAAAAAAAAAAAAAAAAAAAACCGGCTGTTTTGGGGGGGAACCACCCCCCCAACAGACAAAAGGGCCAAAGACTTTTTGCCCCCCACCACAAAGTTTTGTCAGCCCAAAAACCCGGGAAAAAAAGGGAAAGGGCCTTGAGAAGCATCTGACACGTATTCTTGCGGGGATCGAAGGGTGTAGAAACCCGTCTCTTGTCGCGCTCAAATCTGAAACAGTGGGACTTTTGTGGCAATTAACTAACAAGCGGACGTTATTTCACAACAGGCATATACACAAGTGCAGGCCGCCTACACCAGTATGCCTGTTTTGAAATGAGCACAGTATTTTACTTATTACGTTTAACCCCTTCACTGCCATGGCGTCACTTCAAAAGACCAATAAAAGTGCAAAATTTGAAACCCTTAACTGTTTCTGTCTTCTTTTGCGCACTGGCATGTGAAAAGATTTTTTTGGAAACACATAACACTGAAAGTAGGTGTTATAGGAACAGAAAATATACTGTTTGCAGGCACGTCCGTGCATCTTTCTGCCCGGAATTTTTACAGGCTGGGGCAGATAAGGGGTTAATGAATTTACGTCAATGTTCGGTGTTGTTTGCAAAAGGCCTCAAATTACAGGAGACGTATTGGTGTAGGCGGCCTGCACTTTACGGTTTCATTGTGAAGCCTACATTTTGATTGTCATGCCAACAATCTTCCAAGCACCGAACAAGCCGCAAAAACTCAACCAAAACAAGATAGGTCTTTTTCTTTCATTTTTCATCGTTTTTAACCGTTTATCTGTTCTTTAAGTGTCGTTTTGTGGCTTGATAAAGGAGATTTCCCCCTAAATTTGCATACTGTGTGTCCGTGTTAAAATAAATAGGCGTTCGTTTGAACCTTTTTGTGTTTGGATCTACATTTTGCTATAAGACGTTTCACTGCGTGGCTCAGACGGTAGCCTAATGCCACACACTAACACTCCTTCAGACACATTTCATCTCACTGTACAAACAGATGTTTTAGGGCAGAATTAAGGTATTTGAAAACAATTCATAGCTGCATGATGATGATGATGATGATGATGCACCTTTCAGAACAGGGGTTCTCTGCTTATAAAGACAGAACTACAATCAGTGCACGGCAGTAGGGGGTTGAAGGGTTGGGGAGGGAGGTGTGCAAATTAAAACTGCAAGTCCATAACTAGCCACACTTCAAGCAATGATTATGCTGGTCTGTCTCTCTCTTGGTAGTAGTTGGCCAGTAGTTGCTGCTGGCGGTGCGCTCGGCCTTAGTTCAATAGTAGCAATGGTATTCGTAAGAACCCGGACGGCTGTGACCCCCCTGCCCCCACCCCCTCCCACCCCCCCCCCTACCCCCCTCCACACACGCCTTCCATTCTGTGCATCTGTAGGTCACGAGTGGCCATGAATCCTCGCTTTGAAAAGTCCTCTCCATGCCGCAGGCCACACTCCGAGCATCGCTTTCCGGCACCTTCCTCCAAGGAGAAAGGATGCCGTAAACCAGTGCTTGGAGTTCGGGCGCAGGCCTGGGCAAGGGTGGTATTAAGGAAGACAAGCTGTTGCACATGCAGCAGGTCCTCCCTCTCCAAGTTGTAATGTCCAACTAGCAGACGAAGTAATGTTAATCAGCATTATCTCCCTTATAGTGATATTTGCACATGCGCCGGCACTAAGCAACTTGATATACACAAAACATGCGCAGTGACACGAACTGGAAAACGCCCACCTAACAGTGATCCGGAGTTGCAACGGACAGAGCTGGTGCAAGACACCAAAGCTTTGATGGTGCAAGACACCAGACAAGTCACTATAACCCTCTCCAAGTCACTGATGTAATCAAAAGGAAGGGCAAGAGCCCATACAGCTTGGCATCAGTGACATCGCAGGAGTTGCCAGAACGATGTTGAAGTCAGCATGATTACGTGTCCATGAGAACACGGACATGTAATAGGATTCGGTTTTATTCCGTTACATTCATTTTCCTTGCCCTTTCGCTCTGTAATAAGTTAACATTTCCTTACAGAGGTAATTCTCGCGAGGGTTACTGTGCGTGGAAACATAGAAATGAAAAAGGGGGGAGGAACCAGATCAATATTTTTATGTTCACATTTTATCCTGCACGTACAGTTTATTTTTACGAAGCCACGGTGTTAGGTGTCATCACTGGACATAGTCTGACCGTTTGTGTGGACACTGTACTGAGTCTGTGATCACAAGTTAAGGTACTCACGAATGCCCCGAGACGTTCCATCAGCGAAATAGTCGGCTGTTGATTGATATTTTTGTTGATTCCTGAAAATAAGAGGGAAAGGTCAGAAGAATTAATTAAGTGTACGTACGTACTTACACACAGATGTATGTATGGATGGATAGATGGCTGTAGGCATATATATATATATATAATATATATAAATGGGTAGATGCATGCATGTATGCATGTATGTACGTATGCATGCATGCATGTATGTATGTATGTATGGGGGGCGGGGATAGCTCAGTGGTTAGAGCGCCGGACTCATGATTGAAAGGTCGCGGGTTCGCATCCCTGCGGGAGCGGCGGGAGAACTTTCTTCTCCAGGGTCAACTTTCTGTGCTGACTCCTATTTCGGTATCCGTTCCACCCCCGTGTTACCGCAGTAACACGTAACGATCCCGTCATCCTGCCAAAAGTGCAGGTGGCAGGTTACAAGCTAAACACGCATACACCTTACGTATGTGGCTTTGCACAAAGTGACTTGGTGCATGGTTGTATGGTGTACACAGAACGCACCGAGACGGCAGCAGATTCATGGCACCAGCCATGCCACGCTGTAAGTACACCACTTCGGTGGATATTCAAAAACGCGCTATAAAATAAGCTAGTCACTCATGTAGAATCACATGCGAGCGCAGTGAGTCTGCTCGAGATCGGAGAATAGCGCTATATAAAAACAATCATCATCATCATCATCATCATGTATGCATGTATGTGTATGTACATATGTATGTATGTATACAGTCTGTATACATGTATGTATGCATGCATACCTACATGTGCATGCATGTCTCTCTGTGTTGTGTGGATGTGTGTGCGTGTGTGTGTGTGTGTGTGTGGTGTGTGTTGTGTGGTGCGTGCTTGCGTGCGTGCGCGCGCGCGAGCGAGCGCGTGCGTTAGTATATGGGTATATGCATGTGTGTATGTGTGTGTGTTTCTCTATATCCCCCCCCCTCCCCCTCGCCCTCTCTGTAACTCTGCATGTGTGTATACATGTTTTTACACGCACATTTTCATGTGTTGCGAAAAAGATTTTCTTTAATGAGTATTTATCAAGTGTCTGATAATAGTGGAAAAGAAACATATATGCATTATTATGTTTTTCTGGGTGTCTGCGAGTGCATCTGACTACAACACATACCAGTGACGTCTAAACAGTCAGTGCATCTGACAACAACACATACCAGTGACGTCTAAACATTTTTGCGGGCGGTGGATGTGTGACGTTATTCCAGATGACGTCAGAGGATCGGTAGGCAAGAACAGAATGATTGTCTGACTCGGGCAGGTAACGCCAAGCAGGCTGTAAACAGCAATGACAAAATAGGATTGGATATGACTGGGAAGTCTATAGTCATACGCTATTTACTGCCTAACTCATAACTGTAATCAACAATGACAAAAAAGGATTGGATATGATTGGGAAGACTATAGTCATTGGCTATTTACTGCCTAACTGGAATCAACAATGATACAATAGGATTGGAGAGGACTGGGAAGTCTATAGTCATAGGCTATATACTGCCTAAGTGGAATCAACAATGACAATAGGATTGGAGAGGACTGGGAAGTCTATAGTCATAGGCTATATACTGCCTAAGTGGAATCAACAATGACAAAAGAGAGACGAGATATGAAAAGGGAGTCTAGTTGTAGGTTACTGTATAACTGCACGATTTCAATAAAAATGAAAGAGAGAGAGAGAGATTTTTTTTTTTTTTTTGTAAATGGTAAAGCAGTATGAAGCAGTGAATTTTCTTACAATCTCTTGCACACAGACACGCACACACACAACCCCCCTCCCCGCACACACGCACCAACACGCACCCGCCCCCCCCCCCACCCGCCACACACACACACACGCAAACACACACAACACACACACTACACACACTACACGCACGCACACACACACACCACACACACACACACACACACACACACACACACACACACACACACACCACACACACACCACACACACACACACACACACACACACACACACACAGACTCTCTTCTCTCTCTCTCTCACACACACACACACACACACACACACACACACACACACACACACACACACAAGCATCTCTCTCTCTCTCTCTCTCTCTCTCTCTCTCTCACAACACACACACACACACACAGAAAACAGACATTCTGTCTGTTGGGTTTTTTTTTCTCTCTCTCTCTCTCTGTGCGTGCGTGCGTGCGTGCGTGCGTGCGCGTGCGTGCGTGCGTGTGTGTGTGTGTGTGTGTGTGTGTGTGTGTGTGTGTGTGTGAGAGAGAGAGAGAGAGAGAGAGAGAAGAGAGAGAGAGAGAGAGAGAGAGAGAGAGAGAGAGAGAGAGAGAGAGATCACAAGAACCAGAGAAAACAAAACATTAGATTTGCTTCAGTGACGTAGACATCGTCAGAGGAATAGATGGTGCAGCACAAGACTCCATCCTCGTAATGGGCGTCCACGTCAACAGTTGTGTCATCTGACAATAGAAAACAAACAAACAAACAAACAAACAAACAACCCAAAACAACAACATATTGTTATCATATTTAGGTTAATATGTATCATGGGAGCGCTCAGGGCGTTGATGAGCGCCTGATAAATGTACATTATTATTATTATTATATTATTATTAACAACAACAACAACAACAAAAACAACAACAACAACAACACACACAACACACAACACACACACACACACACACACACACACACACACACACACACACAACCTGTCTGTTAGCTGACAGTTTTTCGAGACCAATGGCATAATGAATAATGGCAGTGAAAAAAAAAAAGCAAGAAAAAAAGAGAAAAAAGAAAAGAAAAAGCGAGGACATACCTCTAGTGGATTTGTATTTACAAGCATGCCAGGTTAGAGTTACCGCAGGCGACTCAGGACTTTGTTGTTGTACTTGTGCTATGTATTTCGAGCGCTAATTAACTCCCTTGTGTGTTAATAACGGCAGTGGCTAGAGGAAGTATGTCGTGAACCGGTGCCTGGAGTTTAGGCCTGGCAAGCTCACCTGCCAGGTGTCCGGTGAAGAAATCGTAGGGGTTGACACGGAAAGGGGTCCTCTTGCCGTCCCCGTCCACAGCCTCGGCGTCGACATTGCTCTGCAGCACTGGGGACCCTGCCTCGAGAACCAGCTGAAAAGCTCTGTCCACCCGAGGTACGGGGCTCGCGTTAGTTAATTTACAACACACACACACGCACGCAACCACGCACGCACGCACGCACGCACGCACACACACACACACACACACACACACACACACACACACACATAATTTCCTTCCGTATACTGGCACAACGCTGAACATTTAGATGCAGAGAGAGAGAGAGAGAGAGAGAGAGAGAGAGAGAGAGAGAGAGAGAGAGAGAGAGAGAGATAAGATAAGATAATACTTTATTACACAGGGATAAAGATTTAAGCAGGTGTCGGCTTTTTTTACAAATCTGTCCCTGATGACAAACACAGCAACACTCAATACATCAAACAAGAATTCCATTAAATACGCCAGAGAAAAAACGACTTAAAAACAAAACAAAACTAATTTCTGTCTAAAACATCACATCATACGACAGAGCAATAATAAGGCAAAGTAATACCAATTCAAAACAATTTTTAGGAGAGAGAGAGAGAGAGAGGAGAGAGAGAGAGAGAGAGGAGAGAAGAGAGAGAGAGAGAGAGAGAGAGAGAGAGAGAGAATTACAAAAACATATTAACGAATAATGGAAAGCGACAGAATAGTGGCTATCTCACTATCTACGTATAAAACAAGATCACATCTAACAGGATTGGAAGCTAAGCAATGGCGCATTATACACACCTAACCAAAATCAAAGCACATCACACATACCAACAATCATATATATGAAACATTAAATTTGAATTAAAAAAAAAAAAAAAAAATTATGACCACGAGGAAAAGAAAAGTAAATATTTCATGAAAATACAAACAAACAAACAAAAATCTAAAACTTTACAAGAAGAGCAAGGAAGGGAAAACAATAACAACATTCTATACATTTTGTGTCAAGCTGTCTGACAAGCGAGAAAAGAAAAGAAGAGAAAGAACAAGAAGTATTCAAGGTGGCTTAGCGAGTGCCTGAAATACTTTCCTTTTGAACGTTTTTAATTCCATGGGGTATCTGAGATGATGAGCTAAACTATTCCACGCTAAGGAGCCTGAAAAGGAGAAACTCGTTTTAAAGATATCAATCCTTGTTCTGGGCAAAAGCTGTTTATTCCCATGAACATGAAGACGTTCAGATGGAATCATGAGATCTTTCAGATACTGCGGGGCTTTGCCGTGAACAACCTTTTGCATTAGAACACATTTGTTGAGCAATAATTGTTTGGTGTTTTTGTCTCGTCGCCATCAACATGCATTTTGTTTTCGTCGGATTCAGTGCCATCCGATTTCTACAACACCATCCAGAGACATCATAAAGACTTTGTTGTAAATCCCTACGTATATTATCTATGTTGTCATTAGCTGTATTAAGGGTGCCATCATCAGCAAATAAATCACATTGGACTGACGCACGTGTAAGACACAGGGGCAAGTCATTAATAAAGATGCAAAACAGAAGAGGGCCTAGGATCGACCCTTGAGGCACTCCACTTGTTACAGACGCTTCTTGGGAGTATGTGCCATTTACAAGTACGCATTGTAGACGATCCTGTAAGTAAGATCGTAAGAAAGCTATACTTGCGATGCTTAAGTTGTACGTGGATAGCTTTTTTCAGTAAAATATCGTGATGAACCAGATCAAAAGCCTTGCGAAAATCGAGAAATACGGCGCCTGACATTTGGCGATTGTTAAAAGCTGAGAGCCAAGTATCAGTTAAACGGGTAACCGCCGTTTGACAAGAATGCCCACATCGGAAGCCAGACTGAAATGAATGGAAAAGCTGGTGTGTTTCTAAAAAGTTTGTCAAATGTTTGTGAATGTGTCTTTCTAGTGGCTTTGTGAGAACAGACAGGATCGAAATAAGGCGGTAATCGTTCAGATCGGTGGAGATAGTTTTTGTTTTAGGGAGTGGAATTACTTTAGCTCTCTTGAATGCGGTTGGAAAAACATTCTTTTGTATGCATAAGTTATATGTAAGTGTCTCAGCTATGTAAGGAAGGGCAATTTTTAGAAATTTGACACTAATACCATCACAACCTGTAGATTCCTTATTATCCAGCTTTGAGATAGATATTCCTACTTCGAATACAGATAGAGGAGGAATGAAAATATGGTATTTTGAAAGATTCGATCTCTGCAAAAGTTTAGTAACCTATCAGAACAATTATACTTAGACCCATCGGTTTGATCGTCTGGTTTGATGTACTTGGAGACTACAGATACGAAGTGGGCGTTAAAGACGTCTGGTGTGAGTTCTGATGGAAGATTATTGTTTGCAGGGCTGTGGCCTTTAGTGAGTGTGTTGATAGCTCTCCACATGGATGATATATCTGCTTTATTTCCGGCAAGGTCATTAAAATATTTTTCTTGGCTTCCCTCACAAGGTAATTTACACGGTTCCGTTGTTGCTTATATTCTACAAATTTCTTTTGCTTCCTACATTTGTCCCTCAATAACATGGCTATCAGTGTTCAGCCATGTTGGAAGGGTTTGGTGTTTCACCCGCTTTTTTTTGAGGGGGGCATGCTTATTAATAACATCAAGAAATAAGTCAGTCCAGTGTGACAGTGCCACATTGGGGTCGCTAAAAGTGTACACATTTTCAAAGGGGATTAAATGCAAATCCATCAAAAAAGCTCTTTCATCAAACTGTTTGAAACATCGGTAAACAATTGAAGAGTGGACATTCAGAACAGGCTTCACAGTTTTGACAGACAGGGTACAGCACACTGGAAAATGATCACTTATTCCTGTGGCAGGCACTAGAATATTTGACACAATGCTAGTATCACTTGTGTAAATATGATCAATTAGCGTTGAAGAATGGGGAGTGATTCTCGTAGGTGACGTAATCATTTGATCTAGGCCAAATAAGGATATTGTGGAATCCCATGCTGGGTTACTTTTTTGCATATCAATATTAAAATCACCCAACAGGACAACATTCAAATTACTGCCCTGCACCCTGTCCATCATTGAAACAAATTGGTCATACCAGTCAAACGTTGAAGCTGGGTTTCTTTAAATATAACCAGCTAAAATACTAGACTTGCGCGTTTGTATTTCTAACCACACGCTTTCAACTGCTTCAGACTCTAAGTCAGGACGGCGACGGACAATTTTGCTGATTGAAGAATGTATGTAAACAACTAAACCTGTGTGCTGCGATCTGGCAGCATCCTTTCGGATTAATGAATAGTGAGGAAGAGACAGACCTTCACTTGGAATGTGGCTTTTCAGCCTAGTCTCACTGAGACCGAACAGGTGGAAGAGTTGATGGGACTCAAAGAAGACATTAAGATCATGAATTTTTTTCTGAATGTGGTACACATTAAGGTGACCGACTCGGAGACAGTCGCTGGACATGCTAAACCCTGACTAAAATCCGTTCCTAGAGCTGAAAAATGCAGGAATTCAAATCACTGCGTGCATAAATGTTCCTTTAAATGTTACATATATATATATATATATATATATATATATATATATATATATATATATATATATATATATATATCCCAGAGGACAATGGCGCATACAATTGAAAACAACAAGAACACAACAAAATGAACTAGTAGTACAAATTTCGGAAAACAAAGCAGAGGGAATCCACACAAACACGATTAACAATCCAAAGGGAGCTCGAGTTCTTGCAGATGCAGACACAAACTATTCAGCTAATGAAATACCCCAACGTTTCCACCGGTTAACTATTCAAAGGGAGCAGACACAGCCGCTCGGGTTCTTGAACAGTTTCCAACACGAAGTATAAATTTAGTTAGTGGAATATACTAACGTGCCCACCAGTTAATGCAAACGGAGCAGGCACTACTGTTCTTGATCCTGAATAGGTGCAAAACACAAAGTATTCAGCAAATGACGAACACCAACGTGTCCACCAGGATCCTGGACGTATAAACTATAATTGTCTCAAGGCCATGAGTATACAAGACTGTCAGTGTCACCGACCGGGGCAGTGCAACACACAATAGCGCAGTGATGATTGTCGCAGTAATACGGAGTCGGTCAGTCTCTGGTATTGGTTACAGAGTAAGAGTAACGCACTCATATCTGGAATTATATGTTTATCGCGTGCACGATCGAGCGCACACACACGCAAGAGAGAGA
>JABMCL010003562.1:52500-60000 GCA_018857735.1 Alviniconcha marisindica
CACTGTTGGGTTCACCCGGCTTGCGGTTGTAAATTGGCAATTAAATTAAATTAATTTTATTTTATTACTGTTGTAGTGTTTCCCAGCTGGGTTTACCCGGTGTGCAGTTGTACACTGACAGTTAAACCGCCTCTCCATGGGGTGAGAGGAATGCAAAGGTGATCGTGTTTTAATTTTTTTTTTTTTTTAAATAAATCATTTTATTACTGTTGTAGTGTTCCCCAGCTAAACACTGTTGGGTTCACCCGGCGTGCGGTTGTAAATTGGCAATTAGACCGCCTCTCCCTGGGGTGAGAGGAAGCAAGGGTGACAGGGTTCTTTTTTTCTTCTTTTTTCTTTTCTTTTTTAACATTATTATTGTTGCAGTATTCCCCAGCTAAACACTGTTGGGTTCACCCGGCGTGCGGTTGTAAATTGGCAATTAAACCGCCTCTCCCTGGGGTGAGAGGAAGCAAGGGTGACCGTGTTCTTGTTTTGTTTTGTTTTTAAACATTATTAGTGTTGCAGTGTTCCCCAGCTAAACACTGTTGGGTTCACCCGGCGTGCGGTTGTACACTGACAATGAAAACGCTTCAACATGGGGTGAGAGGAATGCAAGTGTGACTGTTTTTTGTTTTTGTTTTTAAAATAATCTCTCTCTCTCTCTCTCTCTCTCTCTCTCTCTCTCTCTCTCTCTCTCTCTCTCTCTCTCTCTTAGCCTTGATGTCCTTGCTGGTGTCGGTGTGTTGTGGCACAGACGGAACTAAGGTAGGTGACATTTCTATGAGTCCCCTCAATTTTATGAAACTAGTCGAGTAGTACTGGTTTTGACTGATCTTGCACTTACCGTCGCCGGTTCCAAAGAACTGCACTGCCAGCGCTAACAGCAATCCAGTCTTGTACTCCATTCCACGCAATCCACGACACACTGCCTAGGGGTTAAGACAGATATATAAACCAGAGGATTTTCCACTGCCCCAAATGTCGTTGCTGGAACAGCGCAAGACGTCGATTACCACACACGTTTTGTCCTTATAATTATAAAGCTAATCTTGGTGATAATCCAGTATCACAATTTCAAGATAGAACGATACTTGCATCAAAAGACAAAAATCAGAACGGTTGACTGTGTACATCGCTGTTAAGTTGTCTCGCGAAGCACTGACAGCATCACGTCATTACTGGACGCAGTGCAACAGCATCCCACTCTAGCCTACATAACGTAAGACTCTGTGTCACTCTAGTGCATAATGTGTCAGTGTGCGTACGTGTGCGTGCGTGCGTGTGTGTGTGCGTGTGTATGTGTGTGTGTGTGTATGTTTGTGTGTGTGTGTGTGTACAAGAAGTTTCGGGCGGGGGGGGGGGGGGAGCGGGGGGGGGGGGGGGGGGAGCGGGCGGGGGGGGGGGGGGGGGGAGAGAGAGAGAGAGAGAGAGAGAGCACAAGTAACGTTGAGAGAGAGAGAGAGAGAGAGGAGAGAGAGAGAGAGAGAGAGAGAGAGAGAGAGAGAGAGAGGGGAGAGAGAGAGAGAGAGAGAGTGTGTGTGTATACAAGTAACGTTTCGGGAGCCTGCGAGTTGCCCCAACACACGCTTCCCCACCTTGGATATACAGCTGAAAACGAAGTATCATTAACGACCAGCGAGCGGAGGGTGTCCCCTAGCCGCTTCCTCAAACACACCCATCGTGGTCGCGGGGAAGTCATTAAAGCCGAGAGCCTCACGGATGGGGAGGCGGCAGTTTTCACGAAGTCTTATCACACGCACAGGAAAAAGGTGAGAATTAATTCCTGCTGTGCACCTGTGCAACCTGACAGCGTGAATGGAAGCCGGGACACTACACTGGTAGAAAGAAGCATGAAAAATGAGTTACTGGGTGCCCATCTTAATGCAGGAGTCATTCTGGTGGTGACAGTGTAGCGATAGGTATATAATCTCCCTCTTCCCACACCACCGTATCCCCCCTCCCCTTCTCCCCTGTCCTTAATAAGCCATGTGGTTTCTGTGAACGTTATGCATCATGTTTACTTGCTTACTTACTTTGATGACTGTTCTTTCTCGCTGGTATGACCTCCGCTTCTGACTGGTCGTTAAATTGCTAAGAATTAACTGTTCTGGGGTAGCCTATATTCGGCGTTAGCTGGATGAGCATTACGCACACCACGACTGAAACTCTCGCTTTTCCTGTGGTACGGGGAGGTAATTAAAACCATCAAGAGCGACGCTGAAAAAGTCGGCCGTGTTCTCGCAGTCTTATCAGACACACACCTGACAGCAGAAAATGAAGAGAGAGAGAGAGAGAGAGAGAGAGAGAGAGAGAGAGAGAGGAGAGAGAGAGAGAGAGAGAGAGAGAGGTGGTGGTAGGGGGTGGGGGGAGACATCGATAATAAGGGCAAGGTTTATTCTGAGTTTTGTCTGTTTGTGTCGACGTCTGTGATCAAGCCTTAAAAGTAAACAGTAAGATGTTATTTTACTGTTGACCAGCCCGACTTTGAAATTTAATGTGTTTGCTTTCACGACAAGGGTAACTTTCAAATATCGACAGCAAACTGTAACCAAGGAATGCGAAACCTACAAACAAACCAAACCGACGAGATGAGAAGAACAAAATATAAAGTGAAGCAAAGCCAATACGAACAGCAAACAGCAAACGAACGAACAGCAGACAGACAAACAAAAGAAGAAGAAGAAGAAGAAGAAGAAGGAGTGTGTTTGTGGGGGGAGGGGGGGGGGGGGGGGGGGTGCGTGCTCTGGTTGTCTCTAGATACCTCTCTCTGTGCCTTGGTCAAATATATCTCTGAGTTTCTTCATCTCTAAACTCTCCTCGCTCAGCCGCGGATACTCGGATCTGCCATGTTCCTAGGACGGGCAGAAGGACCCTGGGGTAGAGATCCTTTAAATATATCGGACCTGTGTTCTGGAAATCTCCTCCTCTCTCCGTCAGGCATTCGTCTTCACTCTCTTCTTTTAAGTCAAAACTGAAAACCCATCTCTTCTCTTCTGCATACTGATCTGTCGTTGTCTTCTCATTGTACCAATTAACCCATCACAAGTCATACATGTCTTTGTGGTGGTGGTGGTGGTGGTTGTGGTGTGTGTGTGTGTGTGTGTGTGTGTGTGTGTGTGTGCGCGCACGATTCTCTGTGCATGTGTGCACGCGCGCGCACGATCCTCTGTGTGTGTATGTGTGTGTGTGTGTGTGTGTGAGAGAGAGAGAGAGAGAGAGAGAGAGAGAGAGAGAGAGAGAGAGAGATTTTTGCCTTTATCAGTGCATGGGAAAATAGTTCGTCTGTGGAAAAAGTGACCGCCAAGCGAGAGTGGACGCAGTGAGAACGGACGCGGCGAAAGTGGCCTCGTACTCCAAACCCTCTTGAGATTCAGTTCACAGACACACACATGCATTGCACGTGATACTAGTGGCAAATTAGGCACGAAGCGGGACTAACTGGGAATAACCGCCGTGAGAGCGAAGTATGGGGCAACGATGAGCAGAAGGATTCCAGCGCTTGTTTTTTTTTGATTGTACTGAAGTAATTGTTAGTTTGTACAGTAATGGCGCCGCCTACTTATTATGACTTTGCCTTTTTACCAAACTGAATTATATGTGTGAAATCTCTCTCCCTTCCGATTTTTTTGTTTTGAATTTGCCTTACTTTGCTTTATTATTGCTCTGTTCGTATGTTCTGAAGTTTCCGACAGAAATTAGTTTTAGTTTTGTTTTTAAGTCGTTTTTTCCCCGCATAATTAATTGTTTCTTGTTTGATGTATTGAGTGTTGCTGTGTTTGTCATCAGGGACAGATTTGCAAAAAAAACGAATAGTGCTTAAATCTTTATCCTTGTGTAATAAAGTATTATCCTCTCTCTCTCTCTCTCTCTCTCTCTCTCTCTCTCTCTCTCTCACACACACACACACACACACACACACACTCAAACTCATCACACACACACACACACACACACACACACACACACACACACACACACACAAAACACAACATACACTCAGAAACACACACACACACACACACACACACACACACACACACACACACACACACACACACACACACACACACACGCACGTACGCACGCACACCTATATAAACCTACACACAATCTTCTTTTTTTAATGCTTTCGTTTTTGACATCAAAACCATCACAGAACGACAGGAACTACAACTGTTTAATAAAAACACAGGCGAGTCATTTTGCATTAAATAATAAAAATCATAATGCTAATGGATTTTTAGAGCAACCATTCTTAGCTGAGCACCAGGCGCGTAGACTATGATCATAGTCAAGCAAAAACATGTGACATCAAAACCTCACACAGTATTTCTTATACCCAAATTTCTCACTACTAGACCCCCCCCCCCCCCCCCCCCCCCCGCCCACACCCACCCACCCACAACAGTTACTTTAGAACAAACGGTAGCCCTCTTGGTTATAAAAAAATTATACACTCTGCACGTTTCTCTGCAAATTTGTTTACAATTGCACAGAACGAAGACACTGTTTACACATAATACATATCGTGAGAGCTGTCGGTGCAGCTAACCTCAAAAATTGTACAAGCCGTGTCGAGCTGATTCTGTCTAGGCTGGGGTGGGCTTTTGTCCCTCGGGACAGTGGACCTTTTGCCCCACTGAGAGAGCATTTTGCCCCACTGAGAGAGAGCATTTTGCCCCACTGAGAGAGCATTTTGTCTCACCTGACAGAGAGCATTTTTCCCCACTGAGAGAGCATTTTGTCTCCCCTGACAGTGAGCATTTTTCCCCCACTAAGAGAGCATTTTGTCTCACCTGACAGTGGGCATTTTGCCCCACTGAGAGAGCATTTTGTCTCACCTGACAGTGAGCATTTTGCCCCACTGAGAGAGCATTTTGTTCCACCTAACAATGGGCATTTTGTCCCACTGAGAGAGCATTTTGCCCCACTGAGAGAGCATTTTGTTCCACCTAACAATGGGCATTTTGTCCCACTGAGAGAGCATTTTGCCCCACTGAGAGAGCATTTTGTGCCACCAGACAGTAGACATTTTGCCCCACCGAGAGAGCATTTTGTCTCACCTGACAGTGAGCATTTTGCCCCACTGAGAGAGCATTTTGTTCCACCTAACAATGGGCATTTTGTCCCACTGAGAGAGCATTTTGTCCCACTGAGAGAGCATTTTGCCCCACTGAGAGAGCATTTTGTCTCACCTGACAGTGGGCATTTTGCCTGACTGAGAGAGCATTTTGTTCCACCTAACAATGGGCATTTTGTCCCACTGAGAGAGCGTTTTGTCCCACTGAGAGAGCATTTTGCCCCACTGAGAGAGCATTTTGTCTCACCTGACAGTGGGCATTTTGCCTGAATGAGAGAGCATTTTGTTCCACCTAACAATGGGCATTTTGTCCCACTGAGAGAGCATTTTGCCCCACTGAGAGAGCATTTTGTCTCACCTGACAGTGGACCTTTTGCCCCACTGAGAGAGCATTTTGTCTCACATGACAGTAGACCTTTTGCCCCAATGAGAGAGCATTTTGTCTCACATGACAGTAGACCTTTTGCCCCAATGAGAGAGCATTTTGTCTCACATGACAGTAGACCTTTTGCCCCAATGAGAGAGCATTTTGTCTCACATGACAGTAGACCTTTTGCCCCAATGAGAGAGCATTTTGTCTCACCTGACAGTGGGCATTTTACCCCACTGAGAGAGCATTTTGTCTCACCTGACAGTGGGCATTTTACCCCACTGAGAGCATTTTGTCTCACCTGACAGTGGGCATTTTGCCCGACTGAGAGAGCATTTTGTTCCACCTAACAATTGGCATTTTGGCCCACTGAGAGAGCATTTTGTCCCACCTGACAGTGGGCATTTTGTCCCACTGAGAGGGCATTTTGTCCCACTTAACAGTGGGTGGTTTGCCCCACTGAGAGTGCATTTTGTCCCACCTCAAATCCCAAATCAGGCATGGAATTATGACGCTTACCCCTCCCCCCCCCCCCATACCATACAACCATCAACAAACCAACCAACCGACACTGCCGTATGTAGATATGTAAATCAGGCAGGGAATTTTGATCCACTCCCCAGCCCCCAAACAACAACAACAACAACAACACACACACACATACACACACACACACACACCAAACCCCCAAAACAACAACAAAATGCAGAGAGAGGAAAGCTTCAATAGTAGGCTGCCGCAGCAGGAAGTTTGCAGCATGTGTTGCTGATGGCTGTGGAATCAAGAATACCTATTCGTCTTCTGCAACCACAGCAAATTTCATTTACGGTCACGAAGCAAAATAAACAAACAGATAAATAATGTACGTACTACATTGACCTCTCTCTCTCTCTCTCTCTCTCTCTCACACACACACACACACACACACACACACACACACACACACACACACAAACATAAACACACACACACACACACACACACACACACACACACACACACACACACACACACACACATAAAATGACATTGCCGTATGTGCGCATGGAATTACACATCAATTAAGAATATCCTATGTACATAATTACGTAAATATAACACGTACCTAAAGTTGGAAACAGAGCTGTTGACATACTTAGATTATGCTTGAATTAGTTTGCTATGTTTGAAACAATGCTCTCCTGTCTTCATTTTGGAATCCTCAGTAATGTACAGGAAATTACGTCACTGGAAACCTGTCTGTGTGTGTGTGCGTGCGTGCGTGCGTTGTGTAAATTACGTAGGTGGTGTGTGTGTGTGTGTGTGTGTGTGTGTGTGTGTGTGTGTGTGTGTGTGTGTTTGTGTTTGTGTGTGTGTGTGTGTGTGTGTGTGTGTGCGCGTGCTCTCACATGCACATGTGAACGGGTGTGCGTGCCGGTGTGCGTTATTAGATACAGATCAACTGACACTGCCGTATAATATAACATGCACGTAAATTTAGAGGTAGACATGTTGAAGTACTTAGATTATGCTCAAATTCATTTGCTATGTTTAACACAATGCTCTCCTGTCTTGATACTGAATCCTCTGTAATGTATGGGAAATTACGTCATTGGAGACCTAACTGTACGTGTGTACTGCTTTTGTGTTTCCAATACTTATTTGTTGAACTTATGATTACGATGAATGAATGAACTTTTGTTTAAACCAATGGTGTGTGTGTGTGTTGTGTGTGTGTGTGTGTGTGTGTGTGTGTGTGTGTGTGTGTGTGTGTGTATGTGTGTGCGTGTGTGTGTGTGTGCTCACGTGCACATGTTAGTGTGTGTGCGTGCCTGTGTGCGTGATTAAATACAGATCAACTGACATTGCATTGTGTACATACGGAAATTTAAACCACATGACAGTGTCTACGTAAATATAAAATGTACATGGACATAGATATAAACAGAAGTGCTACAGAATTACTTATATCATGCTTAATCTTATTTGCGTCGTTTATGCGCTCGCACCTGTGTGTGTGTGTGTGTGTGTGTGTGTGTGTGTGTGTGTGTGTGTGTGTGTGTGTGTGTGTGTGTGTGTGTGTGTGTGT
>JABMCL010003562.1:70000-97500 GCA_018857735.1 Alviniconcha marisindica
GGGGAGAGAGAGAGAGGGAGGGAGAGAAAGGAGAGAGAGGGGAGGAGAAAGAGGAGAGAAAGAGGAGAGAAAGAACCGGAGAGGAGGGAGGAACGGGGAGAGAGAGAGAAAGAGAGGGGTGGAGAGAGGAGGGAGGAGGGGAGGGAGGAGAAAGAGGAAGAAAGAAGCGAGAGAGAGAGAGAGAGAGAGAGAGAGAGAGAGAGAGAGAGAGAGAGGCAGGAGAGAGAGAGAGAGAGAGACGGGGGGGGGAGGGGAATAGCCATAGTGACCTGGTTTTGGACCACAACAACCTTTCCCTCGCAAACAGGTTTTGCTATCAGATTTGTTTACACTCCGAACTGACTCACACTCCGACTTGACTCCACAAGACAAGGTGAAATCTCAGTACAGTGACATACAAATTGTATCTTACGGAAACGAAAAACTGATATACGTGACCCACTTTAAAACTCCATTCATTGTGGGGAACAACAGCTGAACCGGCGTAGCGAGACCGCTCGTAAACAGCCTCAGTAGGCCTACATAAAGTTTATTTTACGAATTGAAATATGACTTATGAGTCGGCACCCAGCTAAAGAAACACTGTGTGTGTGTGTGTGTGTGTGTGTGTGTGTGTGTGTGTGTGTGTGTGTGTGTGTGTGGTGTGGGGGTGTGTGTGTGTGGGGTATGTGAGGGGAGGGGGGCAGTTCGTCATGGTGTGTGTGTGTGTGTGTGTTTGGGGGGGTCTGTGTGTGTGTGTGTGTGTGTGTGTGTGTGTGTGTGTGTGTGTGTGAGTGTGTGTGTGTGGCTGTGTGTGTGTTGTGTGTGGTGTGTGTGTGTGTGTGTGTGTGTTGGTGTAATGTAAGTTAACTGAATCAACACACACACACACACACACACACACACACACACACACACACACACATTCAATCACACACATACACACTCCTCGTACACAGTGTATGACACGCACGCACACACCACACACACCACCACTGACCAACAACAATAACAACAACAAAAACTAACAAAACAAACAAACAAAACACGTGCTGTGCGTCAGCTGATGCAGAAAGCCACGCCGTTATATGAAATTATATGACCGTTATATGAAATTATATGACCGTTATATGAAACTATAATTCCTGTTTACCGTGACAGCGATCGAGGCATCGCCTACTGATTTAGCTCGATCCTGCGTCTTAAGATGCTAATTATATTACACGTGGCTTGGTGCATAAAAAGGAGTAGGTAACAAACAACAGGCGGTCAAAATATAAGGGGGGAGGAATAGATCTGAATCTGGCGCGCACCGGCTATCGCCTGTCGGCCGTGTGACGTACGTCGCGCTACGCGCGGCGTTTCCGCAAAACAAAAGCGTCGTCTGCTCCGGTTCCCGGTTTACTAGCAGTTAATGCGACTACAGACTACTGTAATCTCCCTACCCCCACCTCCCTGATAGTCAGAGTTCAGGAGCTGTGTGAAAGTCGAGGTGGCCGTCCTGGGCTCCCCGTCCCTAACAAGTCTACGGTTTCTGTGGACGTAAACAACAATGAACTCCCCTCCCCACCCCTTCTCCCCGTCCCTAATAAGCCTTATGGTTCCTGTGGACGTTAAACACCATTTTTACTTACTTAATTCCGGTAACGCCAAAGGGCTCCGGAAACTGAACTTTAGATCCTGTGACGTCCACAGAAACCGCCGGTAGTGCTTATTAAGGACGGGCATTAGATGTTATAAATTCTGTTGTTAAACTGATTGTTCATAGTCCTGTGGGTAAGTTAGTATACTATATGTTTTGTCTCACATCATCTCGATGTGAGCAGACAAAATAAAACAATGATGGATCGAATGATTTAATGAGACTACAGTTAATGACTCTGAGATTCCATGGATACATGATAACCGGGGCGGGATTAGCGTAAAAACTTGTCCAAACTGACGCACTTGCTCACACAACAAATGGAAAATGGAAAACAGATAGCTATAGGTCTACCTTGTAGTGAAAACTGTTGTGCATGCCACCTAGCTGGTGCTTGTCCTAAACCGACCTGTAATTAGAATCACAGTTTTAACTAACCTTGCAAAGACTTCACAGCTTTGAACCAGGTGACACCCTGAAGCCTAGGGCTGTGCGGAGCACAACAAGCAGTCCAACTCCAGCGGCAGTTTTACGGTCGTTGCAGCATCAAACTCCGATTAGATCACATCACCGTGTTCTCTACACGCCGCATCGACTGACTGACTTGGCACAAACAGTTCACCTGTGAACAGAGACTATAGCTGCGTCGTCTTTAGCTCACGTGCAGTACGTAGCCTAGCGCAGCGCCAAGCTCCAGTTAGCAGGCCTTATTTTACACAGCGAAACATCTCCCAGTCTAGGCCGGTTCGTTCAACGTTGCTTTACGTCCACAGAGTTCACACAGAGCTCTGCCTCTCGGTCTCAACGCGGCTGGCAATGAAACAGGAATAGAGACCTAGGATCCTGTCACCTGTGGACGTTAAGCACCATGTTTACTTACTTACTTAGGATCCTGTCAACAAAACTCGGTGACTCACCGCTTGTTATTCTTCTCAGACGCGGCAAGTGACATGCGGAGTTACTAATGCGTAGCCGGGACTGAGACAGCATGCAGGCTCCACCCACTGACGTCTGGTCCGACGAAAGTGAGGCGGCGCTCCACACTCCGAGCATCGGCGTACAACCTCCTTCCTCCAGCCTCCGGTTATGTGAATCGGTTTGGCCTAGCGGTAAAGGGTTAGGCTGGTAAAGCAGAGGGACCTTGGTTCGATACCGCTTCGGCTCTCCTTTCTGTTCAAAAACTGAGGGTGTAATTTGCGGACACTGTCTCAGGTTGTGACTTTGTCCCTCACATAAAACATTAAAATGGCTCTCATCGCGGCCCATCTTAATGCAGGAGTCATGCTGGTGGTGACAGTGTAATAATCTCCCTACCCTCACCGCCATGATATTTCAGAGCTCTGGAGCTGTGTGAATGTCGAGGTGGCCGTCCTGGGCTCCCCGTCCCTAATAAATCTACGGTTTCTGTGGACGTAAAGCAACAATGAATCACATCCCCTTCTCCCCCTTCTCCCCGTCCCTAATAAGCCGTATGGTTTCTGTGGACATTAAATACCATGTTTACTTACCTACGGTTACGCCAAAGGGCTCTGGAAACTGAGCGGCTTTAGATCCTGCAAACATGGTGCTTAACTGTGACGTCCACGTTATTAAGGACGGGCATTGGATCCTGGCCGTGTGAGCCGGTTTGGCCTAGCGGTAAGCAGAGGGACCTCGGTTCGATTCCGCTTCGGCTCTCCTCTCTCTTCAAAAATTGTGGTCTGTGGACACTGTCTTGTGACTTTGTCCTTCACAATTAATGAACATTAAAATGGCTGTCATCACTGCCCATCTTAATGCAGGAGTCATTGTGGTGGTGACAGTGTAGCGATAGGTATATAATCCCCCCCCCCTTCCCCCCCACCTCCGTACGCCCTTCCCCCCTTCTCCCCGTCCCTAATAAGCCTTACGGTTTCTGTGGACGTTAAGCACCATGTTTACGGACACTGTCTTGTGACTTTGTCCCTCACAATTAATGAAACATTAAAATGGCTCTCATCACTGCCCATCTTAATGCAGGAGTCATTCTGGTGGTGACAGTGTAGCGATAGGTATATAATTCCCCACCTCCGTATCCCCTTCCCCCCTTCTCCCCGTCCCTAACAAGCCTTTCCTGGCAGCAGCGAGATAGTTATGCGTCACAGTTACGCAACCTATGACGCGTTCGAATGCAGCTGCGCGCGGCTGAACGACGAACTTTGGACGAAGTTTAACCAACCGCAGTTTCGTCGTTCAAACCAGCGATTCAATCAATTAGTGTTTTATTTTGTCTGTTCACATCGAGGTGATGTTAGACAAAAACATATATTATACCCACAGGACTACGAACAATCATTTCAACAATAGAATTTATAACATCAGTATTACACAAAATATCTTTTACGTTGTTGTTAACGGCATTAAAGCCATATCCATTTTTCTGAAAGAAATCTGTGGTAATAAGACATTCAACCAGCGATTGAATGAACTCGTGTGTGTGTGCATTTTTACTCTCAGAAATCTGATCTATTGCAATGTTTTGCACTTGTATGATTTACTTTATCACATCTACTGTTAGTACCACACGGTTACATGCCACATTTAGCTCTAGGTATGCCTTGTTTTCTTCTTGTGATCTGTCTTCATCATCCGCGACCAAAAGTGATGCCGAAAGCCCGTGCTTTGGTCAGCATAGTGGCAGTTCAGGCAGCGACAGCAACACACTCGCACACGTACAGCGACATAGGATAACAGTCGGTATACGAGCGCGTCAGTTTTCCATGCAGTATAGATCTATGAATATTATTAACTTCAGATTTTGTATGTAGAGTTCAGAGTTTCGTTCTTACTGTGGGGATGAAGAAAGTGTTGTTGTTTTTTGAGTGGTGGATTAGAGGTTAAGTCTAAGTAGGATGTGTGTGTGTGTGTGTGTGTGTGTGTGTGTGTGTGTGTGTGTGTGTGTGTGTGTGTGTGTGTGTGTGTGTGTGTGTGTGTGTGTGCGTGTGTGTAATTATATTAAACTGATGTGATTCCATGTTAGTTTACAACAAAGTGAAATCATTAAGACTTTTGCAAGAAAACTAGACTGAATTTTCAATGTTTGGTCACTTCTCAACTACTGATTGTACAGAACATATTTTGAGGTAGACAGCTACTTTTAACTAGTGTGAGTCTGATTTAGGTATAGATAATATGAAATATATTGCATAAGATAAGAAAATAATTCAGTGTGGTGAAATTAAAGCTTAACAAAAGTTCACACTAACAGTGTCCTAAAGCAAGCGACACTTCTATTTGTTTACTCGCCCTAATATAACCGTACTGGTTGACTGGGCTTAAAACACCAAGTTACTTACTTACTCTACTTGTTTAGCCTAATTTGATGAATTTGCATACAAACTATTTACTGCAGTCTCGTTATCATTATCACTCTGATCAGTGTGCGGGAACTGGATGTGTGTTTGAAGCAGTATATTAAATAGTCTTACTTACGATTAGGTCAGCACTCCCCCTAGGTCTACAACGCCACCATTTCGCACAAGTCATTCTTCTTCTTCCTTTTATTTATTATTTTTATTTTTATATTTTGTATTTAAAGTATTCACACAAAGTGATATTAGACTGATCTTACAATTACCATGCTAACAACTTGTATCAGCAAGTTGCACCAATAGTGATTTATGTTAACGCGCGCGCGCGCGCACACACACACACACACACACACACACACACACACACACACACACACACACACACACACACACACACACAAAACAAAACAAACAAACGAAACAAAAACAACGACAACAACTAACCAACCTTATTTGCAGTCAACAAACAACCATACATTTGTGTCTGTATAAACGCATAAACCACTCCGCGCATAAACCATGCTTATGGCAGTTTACTAGCGTCAAAAGACAAAATTGCTAATTATCTGCACATAATTATCTTTTGTCTTTTGACTTAGTCAACGGCTTACTGGCGCCAAAAGCACATAATTAGTAAGTAACTATGTGCACAAACTTGAGTAATTATGTGATTATAGTAACTCTGAGCCTTCCGTGCTGTTCCCAACGGCTTACTTGCGTCAAAATACATGATTAGAATTATGTTAACACAAATATTAATTATGTTGACTCGGCGTAAGTACGTATGTGCAGGCTTGACAGCATATATCTTTTTCTTTGTAGCAATGGCGGTCGCCGACAGGTTATTTGAACAGAATTACTAATTATCTTAACAGAATTACTAATATAGATCTACAGATGAGTAAATGTGTCTTTTGACGCTTGATTCCAACGGCTTAAATCCGTCAAAAGCGCAAAATTATTAATTATGTGCACATAACGGTAATTATGAGCCTTTCGTGCTGCTTCCAACGGCTTACTTCTTTCAAAAGTACATAATTACAATTATGTGCAGACAAAACTAGTAATTATGTGCAGATAACTAGTATGTGCACACAGCTGTAATTATCTGCACATAATTTTAATTATCGGCGTATAATTAGTAATTTTGTCTTTTGACGCTAGTAAGCCGCCATAGGTGACCTGCGCGCAGCAGCTGTCCCATAATTATTGCGTGACAAGAAGTAGCGCAGGTAGACAGTGCCCGACGAAGGAGCAGAACACCGCAGGTAACTCACTGTGCCGCACAGCAACACAAAAGTAGGTCACGCACCCTACGCGATGCGCGCTGTCGCTGTTCAAAAAGGCTGCACTGTCGTAACCCCACACTCCCGTACCTTCAAGGATGTCGTAAACCAGTGCTTGGAGTTTGTGGTAATTAACCCGTGCCACCCTTCCGCCTTCTCAGTCTACGTGCATATAGGTTATGGGCTAGCCGTGACAAAAACTGGCAACAAGTATCTTACTGAAGGTAGGTAGGTAGGTAGTGTTGCTTAATGTCCTCAGATGTCAGTTGACATATTAGGGACAAGCTGTGACCAATGCCGAAGCATGGTTCAGTATAGCTTTACGTCCACGGAAACCAGAAGGCTCGTTAGGACGGACAGCTCAGGACGGCCACCTCCACTCTCACACAGCTCCTGAACTATGAATCTTACTGAATGTGTGTGTGAGTGGAGTGAAGCTTAATGTCCTCAGATGTCAGTTGACATATTAGGGACAAGTTGTGACCAATGCCGAAAGCACGGTGCAATAATTCTTTACGTCCACGGAAACCAGAAGGCTCGCTAGGACGGACAGCCCAGGACGGCCACCTCGACTCTCACACAGCTCCTGAACTATGTATCTTACTGAACCGAGAGCGAAACAATTTATTTTGTTTACTGCAGGACTTGCAACGTTCTGATAGACACAGGAAGAAGAAGTAGGTCACAGCGCCGTCCTCAGGTTGCCAGCTTGTTACAACAGGCCCATTCATTAAACACTTGATTCATCTTGTTTTGTCTCAAATTTGAAACTTTACACGAAATAAGTCACCACAGTGAATGAACACATAAGATACTCAGCACTTACTGGTATATGCGTGCGCACGTGAGTCAGTGTGTGTAAAACGGACCCAAGAAGACTATTCAAGGTAAGTAAGTAATCTGATGCTTGACGCCCAGTCAACCAGTACGGTTATATCAGGGCGAAACTGACACTTTGTCAGCACACGATACACGCTAAAAGTATGTACATGCTATAACTGGTATGTAGTCAAAAAGAGACTTAAAGAGAGGGTGAAACACAAACAGAACCAAAAATGATCTGAAAGTATAGTCATACCAGAAATATTCAAGGCATAACAGTCATATACAAACAAATAACTGAAATATTTTTGCTTGAAAATACTTTAATAGCACTTTCTAGCAGTGTTGTACTTGAAGAATATTCACAGGATGGGGGTGGGGAATCAAACAAACAGCCCTGTCCCATTCGGAGGCTTTTGACATTGTCATTAGGCTATCGGCATGTTGCCGTTTCCAGCCAGAACGTGTCATTAGGCTATTGACATCTTGCTGTTTTTAGCCAGATCATGTCATTAGGCTATCGGTAGCTTGCTGTCTGTATCCAGAACGCGTCGATGTCATCTTGCTGTTTCTAGACAGAACGTGCAATTACGCTACTGTCATCTTTCTGTTTCTAGCCAGAACGTGTCATTAGGCTACTGGAACCTTGCTGTTTCTAGCCAGAACATGTCGATGTCATCTTGCTGTGTCTTCTAGCCAGAACGTGTCGATGTCATCTTGCTGTTTCTAGCCAGAACGTGTCGATGTCATCTTGCTGTTTCTAGCCAGAACGTGTATTAGGCTGTTGTCAACTTGCTGTTTCTAGCCAGAATGTGTGATTAGGCTGTTGGCACCTTGCTGTTTCTAGCAAGAACGTGTCATTAGGCTATTGGCATCTTGCCGTTTCTAGCCAGAACGTTGAGGCAAAAGCAAACTGTTGTCTTAAAGGTTCCATGTCAGGAATACTTTGAGCTGTAGTTATCTTCATGACATGGGAAAACCCCTGTTATCGAAATCACCCGAAATCGGAGTGCAGCATGACGGAATGGCGGGTAACACTGTACTTTCATGAGTGACAGTCGTTACAGAGACGATTGATTGTACACTCAAACTTCTCACTCAACATTAGCTTAACCTCAGCCGAGGAACGCTAACAAACAAACAAACAAACAACCCCCAAATTAAAATAACAACAAAGAACAATTCAGATGGCACCAAAACACAATAAAATTGCAATAAAGTTGAATACGTATGAATCTAAACAGAGAGAGAGAGAGAGAGAGAGAGAGAGAGAGAGAGAGAGAGAGAGAGAGAGAGAGAGAGAGAGAGAGAGAGGTGTGTTGGGGGGGGGGGGGGGGGGGGGGTGAGAAGTCTAAAAAATAACTATTTCAATCAAATCGGTTACAACTACTCTGCTGAAAAGGCGAGTGTCATTCACAGGGAAAAAGTGGCCATCAAGGCAGCACCAGAGACAAGGCCGACGAGGGAACGGACGCCGTTGCCGGGGGCAGCAGAAGTGTCCACAGTCTGACAACGTTGACTTTGTAGGGCCGTGCTGCACGTGCAGGCGGTAAAGATGCCGCCGTGAAGGGTGGCGTTGACAGTCATGTAGTCCGGACAGCACCGTGCCTCCCCTGACCCCGCTTCGCACTTCTCCGGGCCCCGTTTGCGGTCGCACTGGGTCACACACGCTGCAACACGCAACAACATTTACAGTCGGCATAGTCTCTCGATCCCCACCGGACTGTGCAGAACAGGAGTTGCACACTCCGTGCATCACTTTCCGGCACCTTCCTCCAAACTCTGCCAGAATTGGTTACGCCACTGAAGGGGCATGCACTCTCGATCTCCGCGCAGCCCTCCACCGACGCTGATATAACCCTTTGTGGTTGACTGGACTCAAAGCACCAACTAACTAACTAACCAACCAACTAACCAACTAACTAACTGTCAGATTCCTCCGAAAGGTTCGAGTACTATTAAGACTATGGAAGCAACATAGCCTCGAAGCACACGTAAACATGAGGCGCGTCCGCCTCAGGGTTAAAAAAGAAAAAGAAAAAGAAAAAGTTCAGTCTCGATTCAAACGATTTTTTTCTTTCTTTTTTCTTCTTTTTTTAAATTGCTAACGTGGGCGGTTATAAAAGACACGCCTGATATAGTTTAAGTTGTCTGTTGCAAATTTACTGCCATTTGAGCACCAACGAAAAACTGTCCGTTAATCGACGATCTTCGGAAATCCAGGGGAATGCACTCGGTAAGTGCCTACGGGCATGGCCTGTATATATAGGTCCAGGCCTGCGGGTGTAGCGCAGAGTAGGCACGCTTTTGTTGGGGGTACAGTGAGCACGTGGGCAAGATGACGGATACCCGTAAACAAAGGCAGAAAAGGCATCAGAAACGCCGATCAAGCGCTCACTGTTCGTGGGGAACATGCAGATCGGATAGTAGGTTCCCCAGCTGGTAGTCTAGTATAAATTATAATAGGTCCATGCCTGAAGATCTAAAACTGTTGCAGATCGGCTCTTCTCAGCGGCCGCCTCCATTCAGGGGACTTCACTCTCCCGGAGTAAGAAAACGCTGTCAAATTATCTTTGCCTGTTATTTCCGGAAATCGTCTTTTGAGAGCTTTTGAGAGCTGTGGCAGTGGTTGGAGGAAGGATGTCGTAAACCAATACTTAGAGTTTGCAGGCGCTGCTTACAAGTGACTACACACATAACATGCACATTATAGGTCTATGGGTTAGACTCGCCGACGTATAACACAACATATACTTCATTTTGTTTCGTTATTTTTAAGTTTTTTTTATTTCCATGGGTCAGATTGAGCTTGAATTGCGCTTGATTTGACTTAAGTCAAACAGTTAACTGCAAATGCAGGAGGGAGAAAAGGAGAAGGAGGAGGGCTATGTGATCTAGTCAGACAGTCGACCCAACATGATTTTATTACACAACGAAAGGCTACGATGCCTTTCAGTAATTTCATTGGTTTGAGCTTGCATAGGGCAAAGTCGGTCGCTGTAAAAGCTTTACAGGTTTTCAAGAGAGGCCGGTGAAACTGAGCTCGAGATTTCACTCCACAACCAGTAATACGCATACAAGGTTATATGAGGCAACATCAGACTGCTGACCTAGATAAGAACTATCATATCGACTCACGTTTGACGGAACCTGGAATAGGCTTGACGTCAGACGCACACTCCTTGCCGTGAAACTTGTGCGTGCACGTGCAACTCGTGCGGTCGCCGTTGGTGACAAGTTTCATGCCTCGGCTGCCATAGCAACAGAAGCTGGCCTGGGGCGACTCGCAGATTAGACGAGGGTGATCATTACACGCGTCGTTGTAGCCGCAGTCTTCACCTGTTCAACGCCAGCAGGAAGAACAGCGAGTAACGAGTGATCGATTCATAATATCTAACGCAACTGATTCTGAAACTAAGTATTATTATGGGCACAGTGAAAGACCTAGTATTCATCAGCCAAATGTGATCTCTTCAAAAATCATGTGTGGGGGAGGGGGAGGGGGAGGGAGGGAGGTGGGGGGGGGGGGGGGGGGGGGGGAGGGATCGATGGAGCCAGCCATGAAGTGAAAAGGAACTGCCCGTTTCCTCTTTTCAGCCATTTTGGAGCTTCAGTCCTGTCGCGCCTGATGTGTGGCCTAATGTGTAACTCAAACCCCGACTTCTCATTTCGCAACTCGGCTACTACTGTCCTGACGCTTCGAAATCCAGGCAGTTTTTTTATGTGCGAGAGAGGGCTACGTGTGGACAATTAGCATAATATTGACATCCATACTTTTGAGTTGTGTTATATGGATGGATGTTTTATATATATATCCTGTATCTATAGCTGTCTACCTGTTTACGTAAGTTTCGATGACCTTGGTATCATTTCAAGGTCATAGCTGTGTCGGAAACTTAAAGTTGCGTGTTCTGTCCTTAAAAAAAGAGAGAAAAATATTCTTGACTTCCAACAATCCTATTAGTGTGCGGAGTTTATTTATGTCGACATAAAATAAAATAAAAAGATGCTTATATATATAAAAGCCAGCATCTTTTTGATTTTATGTCGACATAAATAAACTCCGCACACTAATAGGATCGCTCGAAGTCAAGAACTTTTGATTTTAATTTTTTTTAAGGACAGAACACGCAACTTTAGGTTTCCGACACACCTTTGACCTTGAAATGATGCCAAGGTCATCGAAACTTACGAAAACAGGTAGACAGCTACGTATACAGACTATTACCACCGGGGGGGAAGGGGGCGGGGGGAGACAAACATGTACCAGATCTCGCACGGGCCGTACGTTTACGGCGTGGCCGACAGTGATCATGCAAGGACAGCGAGCTACGCAAAACGCCACCTTCCACAAAACAGCACCCACCTGTGGAAGTGAAGAGGCCTGTCTGGGGCACAACGTAGGCGCTGGGGTCGCTGCTGGTGGGGACGGTGTCGCTGGCGCAGCGGCAGCCGATGTACTCGATGCTGGTGGCGCTGTACACCGTGATGTACTCGAGGGACGGCGGCTTGCGGCAGCAGAACTTGAACTGATCGTTAACGGTGGAGTTGGACGGGGAGCCGCGGCAGTCGTGTTCTCCGTACTGACACATGCGTCCTGTCCACGAGAGAATCGATATACACATATCTACAGATAACTGGTTTTAAAGCCCAGCTTTCTTTTGTTAAGGCTTAACGCCCACGGAGACCGGGCCACCTGAGACAGGGGGGAAAGGTGGGGTTGGGGTTGGGGTTGGTGGTGGGGGTGGGGGTTGGTGGTGGGGGTGTGTAGGGGGGTTGGGGGGGGGGGGGGCGGGGGGAGGGGGCGGGTACCTGTGAATAGCTCGTCACTGCACTCCGACCAGCAAAGGCAGGAAGTCCTGTCCACACACAGAGACATAGACAGACGGACAGACAGACAGACACACGCACACGCACACACCCACACCCACACACACACACTACCACCACACACGACAACACAACACACACGCGCACACACCCCCCCACCACCCACCCCCACCCCACCCCCCACACACACGCACGCGCGCGCGCAAACACACACTCACGCACACACACACACTCACGCACGCACACACACACACACACACACACACACACACACACACACACACACACACACACACACACACACACTCACGCACGCACACACACTCTCTCTCACACACACCACACACACACACACACACACACACACACACACACACACACACACACACACACACACTATACACGCAGACGCAGATGCAGAGGCATGCATGCAAGACAGGCCTCACTGAGCAAGTAGCAACTACCTTGGCTGTCCGTCACTTTGGCCCAAGTCTGTATTAAGTCGTCCAGAGACTTCCCAGGTTCCCTTTGGATGCATGTGCAGCCGCGGATGCCTTCGGCGGACTGCTGTGTGTCGGGCCCCTTGTTGGGGTCAGCGCAACACACTGTGGTGGCGTTCATTGTCACCGTGTTGTTGCGGCCTGCGCAAGCCGCCCTCCCCGACAAACACTCCTCGCGCTCTGCAACAGTTAGCACGTGCAATCTTTAACACGGATCCGCCAGCGATTTCGGTAACTGCTTTAAGGTGAATATATATAACTGAGACTTTTTTGTGTCAACACTCGCCCTGATATAACCGTACTAGATGATGGGGCGTAAAGCACCAAGTTACTTACTGACTTGTGTCAACAAGGTTTGCCACATCCGTGGTTCTATTGACAATCAGGTTGTTCACCCCCCCCCTCACCCCCACCCCCGCCCGTTCGCACAGTCTTAGTCAGCGTCATATCTCCGGTACACCCTTATCCAGATTTGAGAGAGTTACCACAGAAACTGTTGAAACTGATGAAGCAAATGTCTCTAGACTCATGTGTTCTAGACTCGATTCCAAAGGCCTCACGGTTTGAGTGTTTTGGCGAGATTCCTTTTGCGTCAGTGACGATTGACGGGACTCGATGAAGAGAACACTGTCAAGTGTCACAGTTGGCCCTACGGGTGTCAACGGCCTCTAGGGGCGACATGGTCACGCAACTTTGATGCCCCACGTCAAAGAGGCGATGCGTGCGACACGGACGAGCTGGGACACTTGTCGTTCTTTGCTGTCAGTGCCGCTAATCATTATTAGCAAAGCTTAGAAAATCAGAAACTGAGTATTAAATTGAGCGAGCATTTTAAAATGCAATCTTTGATTTAAAGTTTCATTTCGATATTTCCTACCTGTTGAACAAAATATATTGTGTGTGTGTGTGTGTGTGTGTGTGTGTGTGTGTGTGTGTGTGTGTGTGTGTGTGTGTGTGTGTGTGTGTGTGTGTGTGTGTGTGTGTGAGAGAGAGAGAGAGAGAGGGGAGGGAGAGAGAGAGAGAGAGAGAGAGAGAGAGAGAGAGAGAGAGAGAGAGAGAGAGAGAGAGAGGGTTCCTTTAAGAATACAAGAAACAGACTCAGTAAAGATCGTATTCTAATTGGTGGGTTCACACGATCGCAGAAGTTTGCAACTTTTCCCCAAAATGTATTACTACGCGTCGCCTACCCTTAGGTCAGAAATGACGTACCGTTAAAAAACCACAGCACGTATGTTAAAAACAACCACACCATGTAATAGATGAAAGATTTTTCTATCGATCCTGTACCCTCATGTCATTACATTTTGTTTAGTTTGACAACACCACGACGTGTTTCAAACTTCTGCGACAGCGTCAAAAAGATTGAGAATCGAGCCAAAAAGATGCATACTTATGCAACTTTTTGAAGCCACTTGTGTCAGAAACTTGCTTATTGTAAAAAATCTAGAGCACGAAAAATTTCAAGAGTAGTACCACGTGAAAGAGGAAAGATTGTTCTATCTAAAAATTATGTAACGTTCACTTTTATCACACGAAACTGTGTTGCAAACTTCTGCGACAAACATCCAAAATCGAAAAGTTGCAAACTACTTTTTGGATGGTGTCGTTGTTTCAGGGCCTACCGCTTAATAACATGGAGTGGAATGTACAGAGAATAGTACCATGTAAAAGATGAGAAAATTTCCTATCAGTTACATATCTTTGTGTGTTAACTTTGCTTTTATTTTAAACACACTGCACTGTGATGCATACCGGCGTGACGGCGTCGTGAAATTTCAAACTCGACTCCAAAAGTTGCATACTTCTGCAACTTTTTGTCGTCACTTGCTTCAGAAATTGGATTACTGCTAAGTAACTAGGGCACTGAAAATTAAGCGAATGGTACCACCAGAAAGATGAAAGATTCTTCTGTTTCTATCTGGTTTAGATTATTCTGTCTTTAATCTGACCACACCAGACCGTGTTGCAAACCTCTGCGACAAACAGCCAGATTTGGGAAGTTGCAAAGTTCGCAACAGAGGGTACCGTCATGAATTGTCTAACTGGTGAATATATACATCACCAAAGTAAAAAGTAACCATACCATTTTTCATTTATATGAGCTAAAACTTCTTTTCCGTGTATTGCACAAGCGTCTTATTTCAGTGTATCAGGTTGCACAATTTACACACACGAAAGAAGGGAACAGGATGCCACCGGGTGGGTGTTTGCCGCACCAGGCGACATGCCTTTTGTTAATCTTGGCATATCATCCGATTACGCATCGTTTCTCCACAAACAGTGTAACAATTTTGATGCAGTTCTGACGTCATTTATTCCTGACATCACCATGCCCTTTCTAATCAAAACATATTGAAAAGTTGACTGCTATCTACTGTACAAATTTCTTGATTTGTGTACCATCTTGTTTCGTTGGCAAAATTTACACATACCACAGAAGCGAACATTCTCCTGGGGTAAGATTCTGTAAATATTTACTTGCACATTTCTTGACCGGTCGCCTTTACTTTCTGTCCTTTGCCCGTTTCGATAACTTTATCTAATATTTTATCGTGGACTGTGTGCTTACCTGGGTTGTCTGATTGGTTTGAATCTAAAAAAGACCGACCCAAAACAGGCTATCGAGTGAAAGAAGTGCATAAAAAGCAGTAAAAAGCACCACCCTAAAACATACAAAATATAATTCCACAATTTTTTATTTTATTTTACCATGTGAAGCTACCGTTCGAACAGGCAGGCATATAACACCCACCCCCCCTCCAAAAACAAAACAAAAAACAAAACAAAAAACAACAACCCAATAACAAAAACAAAAAAAACAAAAAAAACAACTTGGGGGCACATTTCTACGCTTGATTCAACTCATCTTTTTGTCGTCCGTTTGTCATTTCAAAAAGTTGCAAAGATATGCAACTTTTGGAAAGTTGCTAACTTCTGCGATCGTGTGATCCCACCATAAGTTTGGTTGACTTTGCACGGATATTGTACATACCAACGCTGCCTACGGCGAGGCCAATCCACAAGAAGGTTGCTGTGATGAACCGGATGTTCGCCATGGTTGACTGACATGCGCATTTCACACTAGAACCACTACAAAAGTGTCTTCCAAACAGGAACTGTCATAGCCTGTTACAACTGGGCCTGGTGGGCCAGTGGCACAGGCTGGCGAGTGTCACACTCAGTCACCTATTGTGGGTCACAGCGGAGACACTTCACAGACGCGCGAGTCACTTTTACAAACATGAAATCACTGCTTAAGTCGGATGTATGTGAGAACCGAAACTGCTTGTGTAGATAATGACGACGATGATGATGTTAATGAAAATAAGAATACAACTACTCGCCAATGAACGCCACACAATGATAGCATCCAGGGTTTGGTAGCATGATAGCATCCAGCAATGACAACAACGACGACGACATCGACGACGACGACATACAAATGATAAGGAAGGTGGTGTTGGTTACAGTGATAGTAATAACACTGCTATCGCTATCGACACCACGCACAGGCTCCAACAAAATGCGTCTTGGTTCCCAACGGATGTGCCGTATTGTTTGCGTAATGATACGGAGAAACTCCCAATGAATGCGGAGCAACGATTATCCACGGGCGCGTGCGAACGAGACTGATCGGTGCAGCTGGCTTGTTTCTCACTGCCGGCAACAGTATTCGTAGCTACAAATTTCAGACAAGGTCTTTTCTCTTGAAACCCAGAGCTGGCAGATGTTCTCCCTTTAAAGCCTGGCGTAAGTCAGAATATAGCCATGCATACTTCGCCTGCTACCAGGAATTTCTTCCTTGTCCGAATATTGACGTTCTCGGTCCATCCAGTTTTGTTCTTCTTTTCCAAACCGTCCCCCTACTTTTTAACTGTGCTATAGCTAACGCGGCTGTGTGTGTGTGTGTGTGTGTGTGTGTGTGTGTGTGTGTGTGTGTGTGTGTGTGTGTGTGTGTGTGTGTGTGTGTGTGTTTGTGTGTGTTGTGTGTGTGTGTGTGTGTGTGTTGTGTTGTGTTGTGTTGTGTGTGTGTGTGTGTGTGTGTGTGTGTGTGTGTGTGTGTGTGTGTATATAAATAACAACAACAACAGTAATGATCTGTAATGACATGATATCGTCTTGAGTTTAAAGCACAGAGAGCAAAAATGAATCACGCGCAAAAACAAACGAACAAAAAATAAAATAAACTATATCACGGGCTTTTGGAGAATTCACGTGCAGAATCATCGCGATTTATATCAACACGTCTGCACGCGCAATGTCACTTTTTTTTGGTCTCCAGCAGATAATTATGTGATTGGTGGATCGTCACAGAGCTCGTTTATGTGAACACGAGGATGTTTTCACCTTTTCCTGTGCGAGAGTTGTCTTTCCCCTCGCGAATTATCTATTCTAACTACAAAAGAAGCAGACGACGTGACGTGCAGATGGAACCACGAAACGGAAAGGAAGCTGAAGGCTGGCCAGTCAAAACCCGGAGACGTATTTGGTGTGAAATCGGATCAGAGCTCAGGAGCTGTGTGAAAGTCGAGGCGGCCGTCTTGGGCTCCCCGTCCCTAATAAGCCTGATGGTTTCTGTGGGCGTAAGGTGAGCCGGTTATAATTTCACGGGTTTTATATACCAACATTGTGAGCCGGTTTGGCCTAGCTGTAAGGCATTAGGCTATGAGTAAGCAGAATGGCATCGGTTCGATTCCTCTTCGGCTCTCCTTTCTCTTCAAAAGTTGTGGTCTGTGGATACCGTCTTGTGACTTTGTCCCTCACAATTAATGAAACATTAAAATGGCTCTCATCGCTGCCCGTCTTAATGCAGGAGTCATTCTGGTGGTGCAGTATAGCGATAGGTATATAATCTCCCTCTCCCCCACCTCCATACTCCGTTTCCCCCCTTCTCCCGTCCCTCATAAGCCTTACGGTTTCTGTGGACGTTAAGCACCATGTTCACTTACTTACTGTGGACGTAAAGCAACGGCGTGAACAGACTGAAAGGAGCTCCTGCTCCGCGAAGCTTGGGTAGGGGCTACAAATCAATACTGATAAGGGTGGACGGGTTCGAGAGAACCTGCAAACAAGAAAAAAAGTCAACATGAGATGAAAAATGAGCAAACGATCGATAACGAGCCGGCAAGTGTTGTTGCATTTGGATGGCGGATGGTGGAGGATGTGGAAGGAAGGAGAGTGGATTATTACTTTCGTTCAACACTCTTAATTGGCGCAGTCACAGTTTTCGTTTCATTTCATTGCGTTTGGCATGTTCACCGATCATGTTCAGAATTACTAGAAGTAAATTCATTTTTCGTCGGTACAACGATCTGGAAGTGTTTTGCGCGATTGCTGCGTCTAGTTCATTTTTTGAGTTGACATCTCTCCCACCCCCCCCTCTATCAACCTCCCCATCCCTCCCCCCTCTCTCTCCCTCCCCCCCCTCTCTCCCTCTTGCTTTCTCTCTCTCTCTCCCACCCTCTCTCTCAAATCACTTTAAAAAAATATTTTGCTGGAGTTATCTTTCCCAGCACCTAGCCCCACCCTACCAACAACGAGAAGCAGATGCTGTGCAGATCACAGGAAGTTGAAGGGTGGCCAATCCAAACATCAATACAGATCACAGGAAGTTGAATGCTGGCCAATCCAAACGTCAATACAGATCACAGGAAGTTGAATGCTGGCCAATTAAAACATCAAAGCAGATCACAGTACGCTGATGGCTGGCCAATCAAAACATCAATGCAGATCACAGAAAGCTGAAGGCTGGCCAATCGACATATCAGTATAGATACAAAAATCCGAAGGCTGGCCTTCAGAACATCAGATCATAGGAAGTTGAAGGTTGGCCAATTAAAACATCAAAGCAGATCACAGTACGCTGAAGACTGGCCAGTTAAAACATCAATGCAGATCACAGCAAGCTCAAGGCTGGCCAACCGAGTCACATCAATACAGATCACAAAAAGCCGAAGGCTGGCCTTCAGAACATCAGATCACAGGAAGTTGAAGGCTGGCCAATCAAAACATAAAGCAGATCACAGAAAGTTGAAAGCTGACCAACCAAAACATCAATACAGATCACAGAAAGTTGAAAGCTGACCAATAAAAACATCAATACGGATCACAGGAAGCTGAAGGCTGACCAATCAAAACATCAATACGGATCACAGGAAGCTGAAAGCTGACCAACAAAAACGTCAATACAGATCACAGGAAGTTGAAGGCTGGCCAGTAAAAACGTATCACAGATATTTGAAAGCTGGCCAAAAAACTTTAACCAACAACAGCCGCGGACAGGCTGGGCGTAAAGGAGATGCAGGCACGCAGCATCTGCCTTGAGCAGCCTGCAGTCTAGGTACAGGTTAAAACAGGTCCTCCCACTGGCCTGTAGCCTACCTGGACCCAACCTGCAGACAGGTCAGTGTCTGCGTGCAGTGCATTGTCCGCGGCAGGGCCAGACACAGTCTACGGGCTAGTCCTCGATCACCACATGACGAGCCTGTGCAACTGCATCCAACCCAGACATGGGCCGTCTGCGTCGCCAGAGAACTAGGAACAGTGATTGACTGATTCAAGGTGATTCTCCGTGACAAACAGACAGCAGCAACAACAAAGAAATCAGAAACGAACCACACACAGACAACACAGACAGACAGACAGACAGACAGACAGACAGACAGACAGACAGACAGACAGACAGACAGACACACACACACACACACACACACACACACACACACACACAACACACTCACACACACAAACACCACCACCACCACCACCAACAACAACAACAACAACACAGTCACACACAAAACCAAACCACGCACACACATACGCACGCACGCACGCAAGCACGCACGCACGCACACACACGCACGCACGCACGCACACATAACAACAACAACAACGCGCACACACCAAAAACCACTCACACACATAGCACGCACACAAGCACGACACAACACACACACACACACACACCACACACACACACACACACACACACACACACACCAAAACCACGCACACGCCCGCAGCACGCACACACACACCACACACACACCACACACACACACACACACACACACACACACACACACACAGGAAAGAGAGAAGACGAGATGGAGAGAGAGAGAGAGAGAGAGAGAGAGAGAGAGAGAGAGAGAGAGAGAGAGAGAGAGAGAGAGAGAGAGAGAGAGAGTCGCAAACTCCAGTTATTCGATTGATTTTTTTTTAAGAAGGTGAATGCACATTGGGGTAAATTAAGAATCATCGCCTCCTATTTAGTCTTACAATTGGAGCTTTAAAACATTAAATTCTTTGTACACCATCAAATAATTCATCACAGTTATACAGACAACAGAATATATGTGTCATCTATCAAATTTATTCCTTGCCGGAACTACTCCCGTCAAAACTATAAATCTCTGAGATGGTTCAAAGTGTAAGTCCCGTCAGCGGCATTTGGTCAACAAAAAATGTCCCAGGCATGCGAGAAAATGTGAATACATACAGTAACAAAATGACAGCTCTCAATTGTGTGTGTGTGTGTGTGTGTGTGTGTGTGTGTGTGTGTGTGTGTGGTGTGTGTGTGTGTGTGTGTGTGTGTGTGTGTGTGTGTGTGTGTGTGTGTGTGTGTGTGTGTGTGTGTGTGTGCTCGCGGAAGTTTGTTTTGATTGTGTTTTCTTCTTTGCTTTGTGATGAGCTATGTGCTCCAATCTGGAGAAACAGCACATAAGAGTACATTATTCTTATTATTGTCAACCTTTAAATGTTCTAGGTGTGTGACAGTATTTTGGTACATACGATAAAGATAAATCCCAGGTGTGTCCAGGGGGCACATTTGGCAACAAAATGTTATGTTCAAGGTATCTGAGAGAATTTTACTTACATACAATAAGACCCAAACACATAAAAGCTTAAAAAGAATGATATTTATTATGACAAAACACGCGATGCGAATTTTCGGCGTAAGCCCCTTTAATTTTCATGCTACAAAACAACACTTAAACAACAATAATAATAATAATAATAATAATAAAGAGGATTTCTAAAGCGCCCATCTACCACACAAGGTGGCAGCACAGGGCGCTTTACAATAACACTAACGACACACACCCCCACACACACACACATACACACGCACGACACACACACACACACACACACACACACACACACACACACACACACACACACACACACAGCATCGAAACGAGGGGATGGGCAGGGCTGTGAAAAACAGTTTAGAAATAATTATTAAACAGTTAAACGGTGAAAAATGAGATGTAGGACACTTATTTGCTTTTAATTGAGCTGTTCCTTTATCTTCTTCCTCTTCTCCTCCTCCTCCTCCTTCTTCTTCCAGCCTTTGTGGTTGCCTGGGCCCAAAACGCCAACGGACTAACTTCCTCTACTTCTTCTTCCAGCCTATGTGGTTGCCTGGGCCCAAAACGCCAACGGACTAACATCCTCTACTTCTTCTTCCAGCCTATGTGGTTGCCTGGGCCCAAAACGCCAACGGACTAACATCCTCTACTTCTTCTTCCAGCCTATGTGGTTGCCTGGGCCCAAAACGCCAACTAACTAACTTCCCCTACTTCTTCTTCCAGCCTATGTGGTTGCCTGGGCTCAAAACGACAACTAACTTCTTCTTCCGACATAAAACGACAACAAGTTAAAAAGAAAAAAAGAAAGAAAAAGAAAAAGGAAACCTGGCCGAGTGATTCCAGCCTTCCCCCGTGGCTCATACAATATGCCATGAACACTGTAAGGGCTGGTTTCTCCCAAAACTGTGGTGGGATTCAAACAAACAATCTTGCCATCCGCATCTTGAACTCGCCCTGATATAACCGCACTGGTTGACTGGGCGTAAAACACCAAGTTACTTACTTAGTTACCGCATCTTGAAACATTAGCCATCAGCAATCCAATCTTGCAGAAGCCTGCAGTACAATCTTAACATAAAACTTGTTTTCAGTTGAGAACAGATCTGTCGGCAAGCAACAAAGTGTGGAAATGAATAGCTGAGCAAAAGACCAAACAGATGAGCAAAGATCGTGTTAAATAAATGCCCATGAAAAAGATTTTTGAGGTAGATTTCGTTGTAATACTGGAGAAAATCTGGCAACACAAACCCATGCTCACCCAATAACAACAACAACAACAAAAAATAGGGAAAGTGCAGCAAAATCACCGGACCAGAAGGAATGTTAGGTGCAGTTTGTTTTTATTTCCGGTGGGATTGTGTGTGTGTGTGTGTGTGTGTGTGTGTGTGTGTGTGTGTGTGTGTGTGTGTGTGTGTGTGTGTGTGTGTGTGTGTGTGTGTGTGTGTGTGCGTGCGTGCGCAAGTTATTATTTTTGGAAATCTTGTGGCGCAGACTTTCAAGCGTCCAAACTAAACTGTTTATTAGAATTTCGATATATATATATAAGAAACGCAGTTAAAAGAATCCTCTGCTAAAACGAAATGGAGTTCTTTATGTTTGCAAAATCTGGATAGGCGTTCATTACAGTATCTTCCAGACTAGAGTCAACATAATTCTGTGGACTCAGCTTAACATTTTTGTTTAAAAAATAAAGGAAAAATGTTAGCGAAAAAAAGAAGAAGAAGAAAAAAGAGAGATGAAATTATGATGTATCGAATATTTTCAGTCCTCCGTCCTCATAGGGTATACGCACAGCATAGTTCTCAAATCTGCTTTTTGTATTACACAGCTAGCACAGCACGTATTGAAAAGCATACAGCTATTTTAAACATTGCCGGTTTCCCAGAGAAGAGAGCTGTCTTTTCTTCTGGATGTGACAGTTGTTTTGGTACTTTTGTACTTATTACTTTCTACTGAATACTACCGTTAATCCAAACAAAAGCAATTGCATTATTATACATTAAGTAAAATTAGTCCACCTCTCGATATAGGTGCCGGAATTTTCAAAGTATAAACTTCCTTCTGCATAAACAACTGTGGAACACTGTCACATTGCCTTCTCAAATCTAACCACGACTAACAAATAACGACAGGTTCTCCATTTCCAGCACGTGTTCATATACACTATGTCGTCCCATACAGTTATCACTGTCACATGGCTTCTCAAAACTAACCACGACTAACAAATAAGGATATGTTCTCCCTTTCGAGCACGTGTTCATACAGGCTATGTCCAGCCATACAATTAACGCTGTCACATCCACCTTTCAAAACTAACAACGACTAACAAATAAGGATATGTTCTCCCTTTCGAGCACGTGTTCATACAGGCTATGTCCAGCCATACAGTTAACACTGTCACATCCACCTTTCAAAACTAACCACGACTAACAAATAAGGATATATTCTCCCTTTCGTGCACGTGTTCATATAGGCTATGTGCAGCCATACAGCTAACACTGTCACATTGCCCTTTCAAAACTAACCACGACTAACAAATAAGGATATGTTCTCCCTTTCGTGCACGTGTTCACATAGGCTATGTCCATCCATACAGCTAACACTGTCACATTGCCCTTTCAAAACTAACCACGACTAACAAATAAGGATATATTCTCCCTTTCGTGCACGTGTTCACATAGGCTATGTCCAGCCATACAGCTAACACTGCCACATTGCCTTCCCAAAACTAACACGACTCGCAAAATAATAAGGATTTGTTCTCCCTTTCGTACACGTATTCATATAAGCTATGTCAAGTGGTACAGTTAACATTGTCACATGCATTCTCAAAACTAACAAAATAATGAGGATTTGTTCTCCCTTTCGTACACGTATTCATATAAGCTGTGTCAAGTGGTACAGTTAACATTGTCACATGCATTCTCAAAACTAACTAACAAAATAATAAGGATTTGTTCTCCCTTTCGCGCACTTGTTCATATAGGCTATGTCGAGCCATACGATTTTTGTTGTTGTTGTAGCCTAACTGCTATAACCCCATATGGCTGACTGGGCTCAAAGCCCCAACAAGCTAGCAAACCTGTTGTTGTTGTACTGAGTCGATAGTTTTAATCCTCCAGGCTTTCCTGCTCCATCTGCGAAGTGATGGACCTGAGCAGCGTCTCCTCGCGGACCTTCTGCCTGTTTTCCAGGAGCATGTTGAGGTTGTACAGGAAGGGGTTGAGCGCCGAGTTGAGCGGCAGCGCGATGATCGCCATGGCCACATTGACTTCTCCGGGGACAGGAACTCCCTGAGCAGCCAGCATAGCCAGCAAACCGATCGGAAACCAGCAGAGGAAGTCGGTCATGGCGACGGTGATGAGTCGACGGGCTATGGTCGTGTCCATTGACTGCCTGCTCCCGTCGCTCAGTGCCATTCTGCTGGCGCGGATGGAGAAGAAGATGAAAGCCTGGCCCGATGCGATCAGCACAAACAGAACGAAGTTGAGGATGATCATGACTCCGAAAGAGTAGTAGTGTCCCGCAAAGTCCTGCCTGGTGATGGGCAGCGGGATGCAGATGCCTGTCTGGCTGTAGAACTGCCAGTGTTGCACGGCGGGAGTGAAAGGGAAAGCCGCAGTGACAACGCCTACGATCCAGGTCAGCAGGCAGGCCACCAAAGCGGACCGTTTGCCGAACCGCAGAGAACTGAAGGGAAAGCGGAGGACTATGAAGCGATCCACAGTGATGAGGCAGACGATGAAGGCGGACACCTCACTGGACACCAGCGACAGAAACCCCGCCAGTTTACAAGCCACGCTGTGCTTCCAGGCGACGTCATTCCACAGGTACGTCCCCACGTACACTCTGTCAGCGATGCCGATAATAGCCAGGTACACGCCCATCATGAAGTCGGACAGAGACAGGTGGGTCACGAACACAGCATAGCCCGACTTGCCGCCTTTCTTAAAGACGAATGTCCGAGTGAAGAAGCTGCCCACGTTGCCCACGAGAGCGAGGGTGGCGAAGATGGACAGAATCACGCGGTACAGGTCTGACCTGAGCAAAGCATCACAGGAGGAAATCTCATCGAATTCCGCCACACACTTCACAAGGTTGAAACCAGTTGGCAACATGGCGGGACAGCAAAGCTTGAAGTTGTCAGACAAAACGTCCTGCAGGTTGTCAAGGCCCCTGAACAAGTCCTGTGGGATCTGGGTCAGAGGACAACCACGCACGTCCAGCACACGGAGCTTAGTCACGGTCTGAAGGCTGCCCTTTTCTACAGTGTCCACGCCGCTTCCTGAGAAATTCAGCTTTGCTAGTTTGGGAAAAGGAGACAAGACAGTCACATTGATCTCCCTCATCTTGACAAGGGACAGATCAAGCCAGTTTAGCGCATGGAGCAATGGCGGTTTCTTGTCACCGTCGTTAAACAAGGACACCAAAGGGTTCCCAGTGAAGAACAGCACCTGCAGCTTTGGCATGGGCACCAGATGTGTCGTGCGGATGTCAGCAATTTCATTATAACTCAGATCAAGGGCATGCAAGTTTGGGAAGACAAAGTCGTCCATGACCTGAACCCCACATGCGGATAGGCCAAGGAAGATCAGCATGGTATTGTTTTTCAAGTCCCGCGGAGAGAGAAAACTTCCCCTGGCGTCCAGGTAGCGGAGGTCAGGGTATCTCATCACAGGAAAGGTCTGGTTGCAAAAGAAAGCCATTCCGTGGCACGTGCAGCTCTCGGGACAGGACAGGTCACAGAACAGCTCATCGTCGCGTTGAGGACAGTGAAACATCAAGTCACACACTTGACTGGCGTGAAGACAGATTCGAGAACCACGACAGCGGTAGAAGCCTGGACACGTGAAACTGTCACACGCTGCCTCGTCCTCGCGGCCCGGGCAGTCGTCGACACCGTTACAGATGACGTAGACTGGTAGGCAGTATCCGTCCGGTGGACATTTAAAGTGGGTTTCTGGGCACACTGCAGACTGGTTGTCATCAGTGCGCATTGGTGTTATGGTCATACTGTCCAAGAAGGATAAGGTGTTGAAGTTGACCAGTGCAGGGGGAGGGATGGCCTCAAACTCCTCAACACCTCTGTCATCGTAGGTCTCATCCCCGCACGTTATCTCATCTGACTTGTCCAGGCAGTCGAACTGGGCATCACAACGCTTGTCCTTCCTGAGGCACTGGTCAAATTGCGTCCCCCCCCCCACCCCCAACCCCACAATATTATCCGATATGCTGACACTGCTTGTCTTTGTTAATGTGTTTGACATTAGTATGGGGCCTCAGTGGACAGCGCTTGTCGACTGACATGCATTGTCCAAAGAGGCATGAATAATTTCCATAGATTTGTCCTAGAGCTACAAATACACAGCATTACACAGATAATCGCCTGTGAATTTGTCCATAGAAGCCGAACACACACTAAAGTGCAGCTTGTATTCTCAGAGCACACATACCTCATAATTCAGAAACGGACAGAACACTTACATACTTACCAATATTCTTATCTCATTCTCCCGTCCCTAATACGCTTTATGGTTTCTGTGGACGTTAAGAACCATGTTTACTTACTTATACTTACTAGTTTGTCTCATTCAAACGTTACATTAGACTGGTAGGACTGGACAGTCCTGCTGTAGTGGTTTGCCGTAGCCGTTCGGTTGTGCGTGTCTTTCTGTTTTTTGTTGTTGTTGCAAAGGACTGATAAAGTGGCATAACCACAGAAGCATGACTTGGGCTGGCCATTCCTATCCTGTCACCTGCACTAACTTGTTAAGTCCATTTCTGCCAGTATTGATAAACAAAATGTGACATATCTATCAACCTTCGTCAACACTGTCTACAGCTCGCCTGCCTCTACCGTCCGCCCCCTAACAGGAAGAATAACTTACTGAATGAAGTGTCGTAGTGTGTTTATGTAATTAATAAGGTTCACTGTGCTCTTGGTGTGCGTGCGTGCGTGCGTGTGCGTGTGTGCGCGCGCGCGCGCGCGCGCGCGTGTGTGTGTGTGTGTGTGTGTGTGTGTGTGTGTGTGTGTGTGTGTGTGTGTGTGTGTGTGTGTGTGTGTGTGTGTGTGTGTGTGTGTACACCTTGCACATAGTTATGCTTGAACTCTTGTTGATGTCTATATTATGTGTTTGTTTTAGTTAAATTCCTTTCCATCTCGATGTAGATTATGTGTGTTATATTATGTTTGTTCAGCGCTTTGAGCCGTTGGGTAGGCGCTTTACAAATTTCCATTATTATTATTATATGTCAATGGACTATTATTGTCCACCCAGCAGTCCTTGAGCCCCAATGCAGTATCGTTCAACCACCACACCTACACTGCTAGTAACACCGTTCACAAAACCACCTCTGCCACCGCCCTAGTGTATACCATTATCCAAGTACAGCTGTTACATTACTGTTGTCCAGCTAACACTGTTCAACCTGAATAGTATACACCATTATCTAGTTTCCACTGCCACAACCTTGGTATACAATCGTCCAATCACAGCCTCCACAACGATAGTAAAATGTCCTTCAAATTCAAGTTCCGCGACTCAGGTAAACTAGTCTCCAAGCGCTTCTGGCATAACCCTTGCATACCATAGCCTAACCATAACTGCCGCAATTAGCAGACTAACTGACCAAGCCACAACTACAAACAAAATGAAATTTACCTTCGACAAATTCTGACTGCCACAATCTAAGCAAGCCTTTCTGTCACTATATCATCAGGCTCACAATCCTGGTCCAGGTACCAATACTACAGCCAGCAACCAACAACCTGTCACTCCTAAAGCCATAGCATAATTATCGTCGTCACAACCCCGGTCAGCCCGTCCGTCCTAAAGCCACAGTAAAGCCCGTTCTTAAATGGGCGAATGTTTGTTCGCGAACCTAGTTGGAAGTATTCGGCGAACCTAGTTGGTTCTTAACTGGGCGAACTTTTGCTTCGCGAACCTAGTTGGGAGTATTCGTCGAAGTACGATGAAACTATACTCGGGGTCCAAAAAGCTTCGCTCAACATATTCTGGGAACAGTCGCCCTATTCGACGAACATTGCCTCTGACTGGCTGAGAACAGAGCTCTCCTGTGGATGAGGAAGAAATAAAAAATAAAAATGGATGACGGTGTCGCTAGGTTTTTCACTCGCTTCGGACGGAATTTTTTAATTTGTTGACTTGTGGGAGGTGCAGCCTTGTCTTCGGGGGCCCAGAATGAGATAGTAGTTAGTTGAGTTACCCTGTGAG
>JABMCL010003562.1:102500-115000 GCA_018857735.1 Alviniconcha marisindica
TTCTGTTTCTGTGTTGGTTTAAACAAAATGTATTTCATATAACAATATATTAACAACAGAAGAATTGGGTCGTATGTTGAAGCTGGTTATACGTTCTCCCATCCTACAACACAGTAGTGAAATAACACCCACAAAGTGACGTCTTTCTCAGTTTCTGTTTCTGTGTTGAGGATGGTTATGTGTTCTCCCATCCTACAACACAGTAGTGAAATAACATCCACAAAGTGACGTCTTTCTGTTTCTGTGTTGAGGATGGTTATGTGTTCTCCCATCCTACAACACAGTAGTGAAATAACATCCACAAAGTGACGTCTTTCTGTTTCTGTGTTGAGGATGGTTATGTGTTCTCCCCTCCTACGACACAGTAGTGAAATAACACCCACAAAGTGACGTCTTTCTGTTTCTGTGTTGAGGATGGTTATGTGTTCTCCCCTCCTACAACACAGTGAAACAACATCCACAACGTTACCCCACTCTGCGTCTACCTATGCGGTGTACCTATGTAATCATACATAAATGCCACATTGTGTTTTTCTAGAGTCGTATTACGGCTACTTCAGAAGTACGGCGAAGTACGAAACGGCAAATCCGTACCTCAACGACTAGGTATGCCTGAAACATTCTTCTGTTTTACAACAGAAGGTAACCCAACAGTTTGCTTGTTTTTACGTCCGTCTGTTTAATGAAATCCTCTGCGACTAATCCCTGCCTTTAAGAGACAGTTTCGCTGTGATTTGACCGCTAAACACTGACGTTTGTGCCTACCAGGTTCTTTGGCAGAAAACCTTCACGAACTTAGATCTCGGCTCCAGTAGTCTCCCCGTTCCTTTGTTTAATTGCCACACACACAAAAAGCACCTACTGTGACAGATTTGCTCTTTTTTAAACCATTTTTTTTGTTGTTGTGAAGAATCAAAACACAACGGAATTAATTAGCGCTCGAAATACGTAACACAAGTGACAACAACGAAGACCTGAGTCGCCTACGGTGACCTACAACTGGCATGCGTGTAAATACAAGGTAAACGAACTCCACCAGAGGTACTCTGTAAAAAAAAAAAAAAAATGATGTGTGATTTAGGAGCTTTGACTGCTTGGATCATAAATTGGCTCATGGAGAATTCATTGCACTGAAATATGAATAAGCTACATCAGTATTCCCTTTTGTTTTTCTTCCCTTTCTTGCAACGATTTGTGAAGTTGGAGCGTCAGCCGTAGAGCTTACCAACAACAACAACAATGATTACGACGACCACAATACAAACCTCAGACACTCAAAGTTAGCGTCAATCCACGAGATCTTTTTCCCCTTCGTGACGTGGGTGTAGCACGTGCCGTTGATCGTCAAGCGTTGAGAGCCGCACTGACCTACATACGGGCAGTCAGCCTCGTCCTCGCCCCTAGCACACTCCGTCTCGAGGTTGCAGAGGAAGTGATGTTTGAAAGATGGCCACCATGGCACGGAACAATTCCACGTTCCGTTGGGAAACCGTTCGAGTGTCTCAGACGGCTAGTCTCGAATGAAATGGAGAGAGAGAGAGAAGAAAAAAAAGTAGTGATTAAGGTAACCATCACGCTGCGATCTCCTCATCGTTTACCTCTTGGTTACCGCGCACGGGTACCGCGGATGCTAAAATTAAGGACCGATCCCCCCCCCCCCCCCCCCCCCCAAAAAAAAAAAAAAAAAATCTGAAACAAGAATGACTGCTAATGTTCTAAAACAAGATCCAAACACATGAAAGGTTCAAAAGAACGCTATTTATCAGGACAATAACTGTTTTGTCCTACTAAATAGCGTTCTTTTGAATACACATACATGTTGTGTTTTGTCCTACTAAATAGCGTGTTTTTTTTTTCAATACACACGAATGTTGTGTTTTGTCCTAATAAATAACATTCTTTTCTTTTTTTAACCTTTTATGTGTTTGGATCTAAAGGCCGATCTACTTATCAGAGCTATGAAACAATACACCTCTTTTAGCCTGGAGCAGACCAGAATATAGCTTTTTGCATGCCTCGCCAGCTGCCCGGAATTCTTTCTGTTTCATGCCTTCCCAGCATAATTATTCAGATTTATTCTTACAGTCTTCTTCGAACAAAATCAAAACACGCGAAAGGTTCACTGGCAAAAGAACGCTTATTTTCCTCAGGCAATACAAAACGTGCGCAAAGTTCAAGGTAATCTTTTTCAAACAACAAGCAGACAGATAATACTCAAGCCAACGATTAGAGGCGTGAAACTCCATTAATATTTGACTTAGCAACGGAGTTTCTTCTTGTTGTTGTTGTTGAAGAAAATGGCGTGTGACATGAACAGTAAATCGGACGTTTACTTCTGATACGATCAATTGTGTTTCGCTTTGTTATGGCTTTCGCGGCTGACTGCACACTAAATATCAATAACTTTAATTAGCCTGGAGCAGACCAGTCAGATGCGGTCAGAATATAGCTTTGCTTGCTTCGCTTCCAGCCAGGAACTCTAATTCTAATTCATAATTTCTGTTATTCCCGTTCATTCCATTCAACGTTTTCGAAATCATCTTTAATCTTAAAAGTGACGCGTATTATAGTAATGACTCACATTAGTAATTACAAACAGGTAAATCGATCAAACACACCACCTTGTGAAAAGAAAAATGAAGTCGAAACCCTTCGAAGCGGTCAAAGTTCAGCTGTGAGGTTGAGAAGTGCACGTGATACACATCGCTTTCCACCGCTTCCATGACAGAGGGCGAATACCCGCACGTCCTCCACAGCCGGTCTTCGCTGTCAGTGCCACCCTTGTACAGCTCGACGGCGTTGTTGCACCTGAACCGGGGGTTGCCCACCACGTGGAGGAAAGTAAAGCTGACCATCGCCTTGTGTCCACTGGGAACTCGTACGCTGGCCCACAGGTCATCGTTCTTCTTATACCTGGCGTTTCCTTCGTCGAGGCCTGGGGTTTGAATCAACACTGGAGACCGACAGGTTTATGAATTGAGTTCAGGTCAAGAACACTTTATTCATTCTCCCTTCCAGGGACAGTTCCATCGGACGGGCTCGTAAAAAAACAGAAATTTAAAACGACGGTCATACTACTACTACTACTACCACCACCACCACCACCACTGCTACTACTACTGCTGCTACTACTGCTGCTGCTGCTGCTACTTCTACTACTGCTGCTGCTGCTGCTACTTCTACTACTACTACGGGTCATTTCTGTAGCGCCGTATTACATCGACAAGGGTGAGGATACGGCGCTTTGCAAGATCAACAAAAATGTGGACATGAAATCTCAAAAATAATATATAATAATATTTTATTGTTGGCATGCACACACGCACGCACGCACTCACGCACGCACTCACGCACGCACGCACACACACACACACACACACACACACACACACACCAAAAAAAAATCCCTCCACCCGGAGAATTAAAACAGCCAACAAACAAAGATACAAAATCAAGGTACTGTAATTCCCTAAAATTAGTTGACCTTGTGTTGGTGACAGGAACTTGACCTCCAAGTTGTTACGAGACTGAGGGGCGACTTGTTTTGGCCTCAGTGAAAACCAATCTGCTTGTTCCCAGTCGTCGTCGGAGATCTCAGAGAGGGTGCTGCCGCCGTTGCTGTTATTACCGTCGACGCCATGGTTGCTGATCAGGGACTGATCAGTCTGTACTTGAGGCTTGTCACTGACCTCACTATTATCAGGTAATAACCGGTTTTGCTGTGCGGTCACTATTTCTGCGTCAGTAGCAGCGTTAGCATTGAACTTCTCGTGATTTGCACCGATGTCGTCAACATCTAAAGCGGTTTCGTCATCTTGTCTCACAGTATCAGTTAGCGTTTGGCAAGAATGGCACGCAAACACTATACAAACCAAGCAAGTAACCGCTGTTGTTGATGCAATCGGCCAACTTTGGCGTCCTCGTTGCATTTTTTTTGGTATGAAGTGTCAGAACAAGAACACTTCGATCGGTGGGAGATTGGGCTGTTGTCTGATTGACCGAATTTTAGCTATCTGTAGTTATCGTGGTCTAGCTCTGTTTTCCCAGTTCACTCGTCTGAGACACAAAACCTGACCATCCCGTTCGCAACACACTATAGCGTTGTACGATGAGGCTGCTTAGCCCTAGTCAACATTGATGCACCTGCGCTGACGCCACAACCGGGTTTAGCCTTATGGGCACCTCGTGGCTCAAAAAAGGAATTTAACCTTTAAGTAAATTCAGTTCTGTCACGCACACACAGCCTCAAACACAAGGTGCTGAAATCAGATCTACAACAATTAGGGAATGAAACATCTTTTTTATCTGAATATTATAAATCTGTTACTGTCTGTGTATCAAGTAATACAATAAGTTTCTCTCTCTCTCTCTCTCTCTCTCTCTCTCTCTCTCTCTCTCTCTCTCTCTCTCTCTCTCTCTCTCACACACACACACACACACACACACACTCTCACACACACTCACACACGCACGCACGCACACTGACTCTCTCTCTCTCTCACACACGCACACACACACACACACACACACACACACACACACACACACCACACACACACACACACACACAACACACACACACACGCAATGACACACACACACACACACACACACACACACACACACACACACACACACACACACACACACACACACACACACACACACACGTCTCCGCTTGCCTTATTGTCTTCTGTTTGGTGTGATTTCTCTGTGCCTATTGATCGCACGGTGGTTCACAGCAGATGCAGAAATTACGATCCCCTCTGTAGAGAGCCCCGAGCTGTCAAAGATTCTCTCTTAATTTACAGTCTGCAGTGGTCAGTGGTCAAGTGGTCAAGTAGTCAGGGGTCAGAATGTAGCTTTGCAGGCTTCACTTAGGCTACAGCAGGGACTCTAATTCGTTATTTCTGTTCCTCCGGTTCGTTCAGTTTTCACGTTTTCCAAATCGTCTTTAAACTTAAAAACGACGTGTATTATAGTAATGACTCACACATTTGTCACGATGGATTGTTTCTCCCTGATAGTAGGTTTACGGTTGCCTAGAGGCATTAAATATCAACACTCACCATACTATGCCTTTTGTGCGCCTCTAGTACTTTAAAGAGAAGCACAGAAACCTGCTGTTTAATTGAACACGAGTCCCATAAACTGTGGAAAAAGGTTTTGTCTGAGGACTGTATTGGTGGAGATCGACTGCAGGTATAGGTCTGCCTGCAGGAGGCAAGAAGGTTAGCGATCATTAACAGTACAGCAATGACATTTACAACAACAATGTACTTTATGCCTTTGTTCATCGCAGTGGGGAAATGGAAGTTAGTGTATTAAGGCAGCTACAAAGATTGGTAACATTTTCTTCTAATGCGTTGGGTTGTGTGTGTGTGTGTGTGTGTGTGTGTGTGTGTGTGTGTGTGTGTGTGTGTGTGTGTGTGTGTGTGTGTGTGTGTGTGTGTGTGTGTGTGTGTGTGTTCTTCTCTTAAATTGACATACTCGTGATGTTTCTCTTCTTTTTTCTTTATTTGTTCTTATACCCGCCTCCTCCTCCTGCTCCCCCCTCCCCAAAGATCATTTTCTCCTTTAACTTGTTTTAAAGAAGTTAAGTGCATTTTTCTCGAAAAAATATCAAAATTTAAAAAGATAAACTTAATTTAATTTACGAGAGGCATATTTCTGAAATAAGATTAAGAAATAAAAGAAAGGAAAAAAAAGAACCCCCCCCCCCCCATTAAAAGCTGAAGAAAAAACAACAATTAGATTCTGAGAACGAAAATTATGTGGAGTCCATGATATTACGTCCATGTATGTAAAAGATCACTCGGCAGTTGACTGACTAAGGAGCATTTACTTGGCATTCCCTACACTTGAATAACAGGGTGCTAGATGAAATAATTCTGATAGTTTTGTCCTTTGGTCTGCGATAATTCCGATAGTCTGTGCTTTGGTCTGCAATAATTCTAATGGTTTTATTTGTGCACTGTTGCGGGTTTATTTAGAGGGAGGTATGACGTCCGATAACTCTGCTGGTTTGGCGCTTTGAGCCTCCACTAATCCTGAAAGGTTTTTGCTTTATAAAGCCTCAGATACTGGCTGATAGTTTTGTACGTTAAGACTGTGATAACTAGTAATTTTGTGCGTTAAGCCTGTGATAACTGGTAATTTTGTGCGCTAAGCCTGTGATAACTGATAGTTTTGTGCCTCACTCCAGGCTTTTTGAAAGGGACACAAGCTCCGGTAACCCTGATAATGTATTTAGCGCCGGGTTTGTTGGGAGACGGATTTGGTCTCCGATACATCTGACAGTGGTTGTGGTTTGCTCCAGTCTTCTTGTAGAGATAGACTCTCCCTCTGATAACTCTGAAAAATTGACGCCAGTGCCTTTAACATGCTGTAGCAGATTCACGTTACTCTCTCTCTCTCTCTTCTGGAGAATGTGTGTGTGAGTGTGTGCGTGCGTGCGTGCGTGCGTGCGTGAGTGTGTGTGTGTGTGTGTGTGTGTGTGTGTGTGTGTTGTGTGTGTGTGTGTGTGTGTGTGTGTGTGTGTGTGTGTGTGTGTGTGTGTGAGTGTATGTGCGCGCGCGCGTCTACTGCTTTTTCGTTTTTTGGCTTACTCTTGTTTCTATGCGTGCATATCTGTCTGTGATTTGTATGCGTGTGTGCATGGCTGCGCGAGCACGCATATATGCTAATTGTTTCCGGGTTATCTGTTGTTGTGTTGCTGTTTAACTTGGAATGAATCCTATTCTTTTTCACAATCTCCCTTCTACGTTAAATGACATTAGAAACATAAACAAAACTAGACAAAAGCAGTAATAGATTTAGAAGAGGAAAAAAAGAAAAAGAAAAAAAGAAAAGAGAAAAAAATAGAAAAAAATAGGAAGGAGGGGCAGAAGAAAGAAAGATTTAAAAGAGTTAGATCATGTCAAGAACAGATAAAAAGAAAATGTGGACTGATATTTTGTCCTTTGCTCTTTCTTTTCCTCGCTTAATACTGTTGTATGGGAGTGGAGGGTTGGAGAAATAGCGAAAGTTGTTGCAAAGGTAGAAGGGTATCGGATTGCTGATAGAACGACCACAGAAGAAGGAAGAACGGTAGACAGCCAGAGAGGAGAGTTGCAAGGACTTCGCATGGAAGCAATAATACATATAATTATGTATATATAGTCACAGCTGCAGCCAGTCGTTGCACATTTCGTGGCACCTTTGATGTTTTAAAATCGTACGTGGGCTTACTAAGCTACTCGTTTTCACAATCCACTTTAGTACTTGAAATCACCGGGCACAGTTCATCTTGTGTGAGATCAAGACCGTTTCTTCTTTTTATCTTTTACTTCATTAAAAAAACCTTGAAGTGGATGTTTTTTTTGCTTAAAATTTAAAACGTTTCTCTCGAAAACAGGTCTCCAGAGCAAATTTATATCCGCGTTTTCAACTAAAAACATTTGACAGTACAGAACATCATTATTTCTGTTCAAGAGGTATTTGTCTTTCAGGGCAGCTTTGACGGTATATGAAGAGAGGTGTACTCATTATGGGAGAGCTGTCAACTCAGTGGAAGCAGTTCCTTTTGCAATGGTGTTTCGTAACACAGGTCGTCATCCAATGCAGTACGCGCCAAACACCACGGACCACTTATATGGCCGACATTCAAAACCGTGAGGCGAACGAGAGTAATAGTTCTTTCCCGAACTCCAGATATTTGCACGAGGCTACGGCAGTCGACGTTTCCATCCACTATCGCAGCGAACAGGGGGCCGTCACAAAAAACTTCACAGACACGAAAACGGTGCCTGATGCCACAACGAAAGGCACCACCAACAGCGCTTCTGTCGAAACGGGAAATCCGGAAACTGCCAGCCTGGGTACAATTTCTTTTCCAAGCCAGCGATTTATGACTGAGAAACCGACAGAGACAGTCAGCTTAACGTCCCAAGACATCTCCGACTGCGCCGCTGGAAACCTGCAGCTGAACATCACGTTGGGAACCGCTCATCTGTATTACGTGCAGGGCGGCAACGTCAGCCACCTCAGCAGCAACGTGACGTTCGTGTGCAGCATATTCCTACAAGCTCCCGAGGACAAGGTTGTCTTGCTGAAGCATCGGCAGTTCAGCTCACAGAGGTGCTGGGGAGAGTGGAAAAAAGTGCGAGTCTCTGTTTTCAACAACGTGGACAAAAATCAGTTCACAAGGTGTCCTGCAGTCTACAACATGGCAACCTCCCTGAACCATGCCACGGTGAAGATCAAGATAATAAATTCTTCTTTTCCTTTTGAAATAGAAATGGACTTCGAAGCGGCGAGGTTTCTTGAGACGATCTACACAGCAGCGACACAGGGTAAACATCTTCATTCAAACATACGACGACGATGAAGACCTGTAGAGCGCGGATGTATGTCCATGCTGTAGCCATGCTTACTGCGTTTTCAAAGAGAGAGAGAGAGAGAGAAGAGAGAGAGAGAGAGAGAGAGAGAGAGAGAGAGAGAGAGAGGAAAGGAAAAGTCACTGGCGATTACCTAGTCTTTTGTGTTAATTCAAATCTGAAGTGTCATGCCCTGAGTTAACTCGTGCCCTTTCCTCCCCCTAGGTCTAACCCAGAGGGTTTATAAATGTGTAACATATTATACAGCATATGCACACCTTTGTACTTGGATCATACTCTTGAATGCGTGTATCCACACACTGACAGAAACAACAAACTCAAAACACACAAACGGAAAGTGCACTTCGTGTCCTTCCCTCACACCGAAATGTTGGTGAAATTCAACCATATGTCGAAATTGTACAGTGAATAACACATCAATGAAGATTTGTTTACTCATCAGTTTCATCAGTGCGACCCCTCATTTCTCTGGTTTGTTAAACCGATTAATTTTTCGTCATATATAAAGCCCTCCGAGGTTTAGGCTACCTCCAGTCCACTGTTCTCAGAAAATTATGCTTTGGGCGTGAGCTTTGTGTTTTCATTTCACCACAGTGGACGTTCGTTGTCGACGGAATTTTTCTCAGAGAGAGAGAGAGAGAGAGAGAGAGAGAGAGAGAGAGAGAGAGAGAGTAAATTGTTGTTCGTTGTGTGTGAGCCGAAGAATTGAATACAAGGTTTCATAATTGTTCGTTCTTTTTTCTCGAGTTCAGTGTTGCTTTACGTCCACAGAGACCGTACAGACTCTTATGGACGGGGAGCCCAGGATGGCCACCTTGATTTTCACACAGCCCCTGAGCTCTGTATTATTCCACAGGACGAGACGACTTTATATATAATATGTGCTAAAGTTGTGAATTTGACCTTTAATATCCCAGGTTCCATAACTCTTCCCTGGGACAAGGTTGCGGGAGTCATCGCCCCCTCCATCACACGTTCCATTGAGCTAGCAGCACCAAGGCGCCATGCCGTTATGATCAGCTTCGTCGTCAGAGGTTTTTACGACTTTGCATTCTGTCAGAACGCTGAGGTAGAAATTGTTAACGCCACGGGTGACGTGCTGGACGGGTTGTGTGGAGGTAGCTACCTCCAACCCACAGTTTACCTAACGGACTTTTTGACCATTAGGTTTGTCACCACCTTTGGTTGGCCCTACACCGGGTTTGCCCTGAAGTTTTCCTATCACAAGGTGGGTGCGACTCGTCTTCTCTCTCTCTCTCTCTCTCTCTCTCTCTCTCACACACACACACACACACACACACACACACACACACACACACACACATTCACGCACGCTCGCACACGCACGCACTCGCTCACTCACACACGCATGCACGTACGCACGAAGTACGCACGCACGCTTGCACGCACACACACACACACACACACACACACACACACACACACACACACACACACACACACACACACACACACACACACTTATGAGCACACGCGCAAACACGATTGCACGCGTGCCCCGCCCCCCACCCCCACCCACCACCCCCACACACACACACAAACACGCTCGCAGACACACAGACAGACAAACAAACAACACATACATGCATAACTTTTCCCGTGTACTCAACAACAACAAAATCTAAACATCCCAGCTATCGAAAAAAATCTGAAACTAGAATGACTGCTAGCGTGTCAAGTGCTCTTCCAAGCACTGGACACAAAACCAACATAGCACAACCAAAATCAGATGTGTCTTAGCTCTCCGTCTTTTTTTCGTCGTTTTTCACCGTTTAACTGATGTTTAAGTGTCGTTTTGTAAGCTTGATAAAGGGGATTACCCTGAAAATTCGCATGTTGTGTTTTGCTGTAATAAATAGCGTTCTTTTGAACCTTTTATGTGTTTGGATCCCAGCTATCCGCCCTTCCTGAACAACTTCCGGGAGGTGCATGGAACTGCTCCGTGCCTCACTGGCCACACTTCCGGCACCACTTCCTGTGCAATCTGGAACAAGAATGTGCAACGGGAGAGGACGAGAGGAACTGTTCCTTTAGAGGCCGCTGTGGTCAAGGACAAGGTCAACTGACGGTCGGGGGCAGATGTTACATGTATGTTAGCACAGGTAAGACTTGGTTAATGCTGTAGCCGATCAGTTCTGAAAATGTCTGTCACACTGTCGTAGCTGTTTTTTTGTTTTGTTTTCGTCATTGTCATTTGTCTCGACCTGGACCATATTTTGGCCCTTGAGAAAGAAGAAGAAGGAGAAGAAGTAGAAGAAGAAGAAGAATCCAAAACAACAACGAACAAACAAACCAAACACGCACACATGCAGGCAGGCAGGCAGGCACGCCCGCCCGCCCGCCCACACGCACGCACGCACGCACGCACACACACACACACACACACACTCCCCACCACCACCACCAACAACAACAAAACTATCCATTATGATCACACGTGGCCTGAAAATTTAGCCACTCGAATTTGACCGATCGTTTGATTGGGCTAGCCCTATTTTGAAGAAACTGAACAAACTGACGAAATCATTGATCTAAATATAACGCCTCAACATTTAATTACTTGCTTGCTTGTTGCTTTTTCTTCTTTTTTTCTTCTACGCTTCAGTCTAAAATCATGACTGATTGTGAAACGTTTGAGATGGTTGTCTGTCCAGTAAATGTGGTTTGTTCACCAGGTTCTGAAGACACGCTGTCGTGGGTTGACGCCAATACGGCAGCGGGGAGGGTACCTCGTCAGTCTCAACACATAAATATGGTTTGTTCACCAGGCAAGCTGTCGTGGGTTGACGCCAACACGGACTGTCGGCAGCGTGGAGAGTACCTCGCCAGTCTCAACACATAAATGTGGTTTGTTCACCAGGTTCTGAAGACACGCTATCGTGGGTTGACGCCAACACGGACTGTCGGCAGCGTGGAGAGTACCTCGCCAGTCTCAACACATAAATGTGGTTTGTTCACCAGGTTCTGAAGACACGCTATCGTGGGTTGACGCCAACACGGACTGTCGGCAGCGGGGAGGGTACCTCGCCAGTCTAAACACCCCCAACGAATGGAATGACGTCATGCGCGTTCTGGCGATGAGGCGAGCACCATACCGCCTCTTTCTTGGTCTCAGGAAACCCGACATCACTTTACCCTACATGTGAGTCCCAGTCTCAACATCACTTAACCCTACATGTGAGTCCCAGACCCCGACATCACTTTACCCTAACATGTGTGTTACAGACCACACCAATTTACCTTACATGCGGGATCCAGACCCGGACATCATTTTACCCTACATGTGAGTTCCAGACACCGACATCCTTTTACCCTACAAGTGAGTTCCAGACCCGACATCACTTTACCCTACATGTGAGTCTCAGACCACTACATTCAATTCCCGAGACGCGACAGACGTTTGCCCTTCATGTAAATCCAGCACCGTCAACACTAGTTTACCTAACATTGCAATTTTTTTGAAAGTATTTTTAAGGCGCAAAATCTTGCACGGAGAGACCATTCGCATGCATGTATGCTCGCGCGCGCGCGCGCGCGCCACACACACACACACACACACACACACACACACACACACACACACACACACACACACACACACACACACACATCCATAGCCTACTGCACGTGAAACACTCATCAGAATCAGAATGTTCATCGGTACAGCAACATGGTGCAGTAGGCGGAGAGGTCAGTAGCCTATCTCATCATAATCACAATGCGTACAGGTATAGCGAGATGGTACAGAGTACCGACGAGACCATAGCCTACTACACGCGGAATACTCTTCATCCTTATAATGTGTACAGGTCCAGCAAGATGGTACAGTGGGCCGACAAGGCCATAGCCTTCTACACGCGGAATACTCTTCATAATTATAATGTGTACAGGCACAAGAAAAGATGGTACAGTGGGCCGACAAGGCCTAGCCTACTACACGCGGAATACTCTTCATAATTATAATGTGTACAGGTACAGCAAGATGGTACAGTGGGCCGACAAGGCCATAGCCTACTACACGTGGAAAACTCATCATAATGTATACATGCAGGTACAGCGAGATGGTGCACCCTGGGCCGACGAGACCATAGCCTACTACAC
>JABMCL010003562.1:117500-122500 GCA_018857735.1 Alviniconcha marisindica
TGACCTAGTTTGTCCTCCGAGTTGCACGTGCTATGGCCTGGCTTTAACCTGCAAGGAAATGTTTGACGTCGGCGCACATCCAAACCTACGCTACCTTGACGCTTCCGGTTCGACGTTGAGTCCCCAGACGCTGAGCAAGAATACCCTGCTGGTGTTTCTCGCTCTGGCGGACTGTGGTCTCGTGTCTGCCGACAACCTGACTCTCCCTAATCTTAATTCTCTGGACCTCAGCGACAACCTGATCGAGTTCATTGGCAAAGAGCAACTGGACAGCATGCCCAATCTACGTGTGCTATTTCTGGCAGGCAACCCACTCCGCGAGGATTTCGTCGCAGGATTTTCAGCTCTTGATGTTTTCTCTGGGCTTGTTTCTCTGGATCTTTCTCGCACGTATCTGCGACAGCTGAACGTCAGGGGTTTGAAACCTTTCATCAATCTACAGATCATGAATTTATCCGACAGTAATGTTGACAAGGTTCTCGACGACGGCTTCCAAGCTTTGGTCAGCCTTACAGTGTTGGATTTGCGAGGCTCCTCGATTTCAGCATATCCGCGTGACGTGTTCAGAGGCCTGTCGTCACTGGAGGAAGTGTACACCGACAACTACAAGCTGTGTTGCCCTATGGTGTTGCCACGGGGGTTCAACATCAACAATTGCAAAACACAGCCTCATCCACTATCGTCATGTAGCCAGCTAATCAAATCCAACATCTTCCGTATTCTGCTGTCCGTCTTTGCCACTATGGCTTCGTTGGGAAATGTAGGAAGTTTGCTGATTCGTGTCGTCATGCTCAAAAGCTGGAGACGGTCGGCCTTGGATGTATTCGTTACACACCTGGCTCTAGCTAACCTGCTGATGCCCATCTGCCTGGTAAGTCTTCATTCGTGTGTTGTTTCTTGCCCCGTCCTTGTCCGTTTTCAGTATATCATTATCTGATTGAGTGAATTGTTTATTCAGGCACGTGTGCTACACGGGAGTACGCGTTCTTTTCTGCCCCGTCCTTGTCTGTTTTCATCACATCTGATTGGGTGAATTGTCTATTCCTTTTCTGTTTTCATCATATCTGATTGGGTGAATTGTCTATTCCTTGTCTGTTTTCATCATATCTGATTGAGTGAATTGTCTACTCCTTGTCTGTTTTCATCATATCTGATTGGGTGAATTGTCTATTCCTTGTCTGTTTTCATCATATCTGATTGGGTGAATTGCCTATTCCTTGTCTGTTTTCATCATATCTGATTGGGTGAATTGTCTATTCCTTGTCTGTTTTCATCATAATATAATAAAAACCGACAAAGAATAGACAACTCACCCAGTTTGATAATGATATTATCAGTATCAAATTGGGTGAAATCATCATTATCAAATTGGGTGAATTGTTCATTCAGGCGCTCGTACTTACACAGGAGCGCGCGTTTTCGGAAGTTATACAAAAAACCGTGCGTACGTATTCCTGTGTTATTGATTAACATTAACAACTACGTTTCTGTAAGAACGTGCGTTCATTTCATGAAATGAAGACTGGCTGCAAGAATAAAATTAATGTAGCTATGTATGTATTTGGAAGACTTTGTACATCCAGCCGGCACAAGAAGAAAGTGTATCTGCGTACAGTACACTGTATTATGTTGCGTAGTGCACTGTGTTATGTTTCAGATCATTATTGGGGTGGCGAAATACAAATTCCAGTACAATGTAATGGCTGCACTGCATTCTTCCGTGTTTCAGATCATTATTGGGGTGGCGAAATACAACCTCCCGTACAATGTAATGACTGCATTGCACCGCTGCATTCTTCCATGTTTGAGATCATCGTTGGGGTGGCGAAATACAAACTCCAGTACAATGTAATGGCTGCACTGCAGTTTCAGATCATCGTTGGGGTGGCGAAATACAAACTCCAGTACAATGTAATGGCTGCACTCCATTCTTCCATGTTTCAGATCATCGTTGGGGTGGCGAAATGCAAACTCCAGTACAATGTAATGGCTGCACTGCACCGCTGCATTCTTCCATGTTTTAGAGCATCGTTGGGGTGGCGAAATACAAATTCCAGTACAATGTAATGGTTGCACTCCATTCTTCCGTGTTTCAGATCATTATTGGGGTGGCGAAATACAAACCCCAGTACAGTGTAATGACTGCATTGTACCGCTGCATTCTTCCATGTTTGAGATCATCGTTGGGGTGGCGAAATACAAACTCCAGTACAATGTAATGACTGCACTGCAGTTTCAGATCATCACTGGGTGGCGAAATACAAATTCCAGTACAATGTAATGGCTGCACTGCATTCTTCCGTGTTTCAGATCATCATCGGGGTGGCGGACAAGGTGTACCAGGGCAGGTACCTGTGGGAGGACACGACCTGGAGACACAGTGCTGCCTGTCAGCTGTCCGGCTTTCTCTCCCTGCTGTCCAGCCAGGTATCCTCCGCTCTCGTTTGTCTCATCACTGTCGACTGCTTCATTTCCTTGCGAGACATCCCTTTCCGTTTTAACGTCCGTTCTGCCTTTGTGGCCTGTCTCGTCGTGTGGGGCGCCGGCACCGTCATGGCCGCTTTGCACGTCCTTCCGATGACGTCAGAGCTGTGGCGCGTTTTCAGCCAATCAGGGTTGTGCATGCGCATACCTGCGTCTCTGTCCGACTACGCAGGTCGTGATCATGTCACTGCCTTCATTAGCGCTCTCAACTTGGCCCTGAACTCTTTCATCGGCGTGGCTCTAAGCGTCATCTGCTGGAGCTTTATAAACTACACCGTCACGATACAAGACCCTGTCGGAACCTCGGAGTCTCTCTGCAACGCTCGCCGACTTTTTCTCGTCTGCATCTCCAACTTTGTCTGCTGGTTTCCCGTCACTCTCACCGGGCTGCTTGTCTCGCTGGGCGCGCCTTTGGCTAAGGAGATTCGCGTTGCCATGGCAATAGTCGCCGTGCCTTTGAACCCAGCGCTCAACCCTTATCTATATGCTGTGAGCGTTGGTCTCGAGAGACAACGAAAGGAAGAGAAAGAGAGACTGCTGAAATACCTGAAAGCAAAGTCCGTCCATAAGAAGAGCGATAAACTGAAGTCATCCACGACATCTACCTAAGACATGTTACGGAATGAACGATACTTGTGGATTAGATGTTCCCTTCCTTCGAAAATAAAGAATCTATATATATATAGCTACTTATTCTGAAGTAATCTTAAACAGAACGAGTCCTAGAGCCAGCAAAGAAAGGGAGTTAATTAGCGCTCGAAGGACGTCACAGGAACGCAACAACCTATGAAAACCTGGGTCGCCTACGGTAACTCTCACCTGGCATGCGAGCAAATTTATACGAGGCACATAAACTCCAGCAAAAGTACATACATCCTCATTGAGGAGGGTGCACCTTTGGTGGAGTTTATGTACCTAGTGTAGTTACCGTAGCAGGCGGTTCAGTTCTCTGTTGTTATATTCTCGTGTCGTCTTTCGCTTCCTCTGTCTCGCCCTGATATTAAAACACCAAGTTACTTACTTGGGATGGGGTTTCTCCCTGACATAACCGTACTGGTTGACTGGGCGTAAAACACCAAGTTACTTACTTACTTATTTACTTACTCGCTTCCTTTGTTGATTTATACAGATGTCTCACATCAGGTGTAAGCCATTATAAATACTCTTTTACATCACATTACATTACAAGCAAACACATTTTAAATGATGTTCTACTACTTACTCTCCGTGTGTTTGCACGAGCTATTCACAGCAGGAATTATCTCCCTTTCCATGTGGTTTTGGACACTGTCCACACGTGGGTGCCGATCGAGATTCCCTGATCTGTGGTACGTCGTCTTCGTGCATGATGCCACGGCCAACTGCAATTCAAACTTTTCTGTCAATGATGCCAGAAATGATGACGTCGTGTGACAGAAGTGTTTGCATTGCGTTGCTGCTGCAGCCTGTCGACATCCAGCGCTTGGTTGGCTTTGATGGAAGTTGGTTTAAACAAACAAACAAACAAAAAGCAAAATATGTTAATAAAAGCATACCAACAGACATGGGTGGAGGTTGTACCAAACTGTGTTACATGTATGTGTTGCTGTAACTTGTCGAAATGCAGCGGTGTTTTGTTATCGATGCTGCTTGCGCTGTGTGTGTTGTAGCAATATTCAGCATGCACCTGACCCTATGACCTTGGAGCTCTAGATGCAGGGCCAGTGAAGGGCTGCCACTGTGTTCCGTCATTTCTAGTAATGCCGGAAGTAGGTACTGCCCTCTACATTTCTTGGATCTGTTGTTGGTTTTTGTTTTTGTTTGGTTTTTATCACTGTTTGATGCTTGCATTACAATAATGACATGATATCATTTCAGGTTTAAATCAAACAGAGCAACCAGACGGGAGGAAGGGGGGGGGGGGGGGGGGGAGGGGAGGGGGGGGGGGGATCAAAAGCTACCACGATGAACCTGTCACGAGCAGTTCGAGAATTTAAACAGGCTCGATGTGATGATTCATATCCACACATTAATTTTGAGGCTACATCTGACCTTTGGTCCTAAAAATCGCAAAACATTAACTGCGTACGTAGCAGTTGTGTGTTCAGTGTCATAATAAATAAGCGTTTAATTTTTTAAAATCTTTTATGTGTTTGGGTCTTGTTTAAGAACGCTAGCAGTCATTATTGTTTCAGATTTTTGCGTACGTAGCCTAATTAAATGTGACGTAAAATATGCTTTTGGCCCAGCGGTAAGGCGTTAGGCTGGTAAGCAGAAGGGCCTTTGGTCGACTCCGCTTCGGCTTTCCCCTACCTTCGAAAAGGTTGTGGCTTGTGGACGCTGTCTTGTGACTTTGTCCTTCACAATTAATGAAACATTAAAATGGCCCTCATCGCTACCTATCTTCACGCCGGAGTCATTCTGGCGGTGACAGTGTAGCGATAGGTATATAATCTCCCTCTCCCACCACATCTCTGTTCCCAATAAGCCTTATGGTTTCTCAGTGTGGACGTAAAGCACCGTGTTTACTTACTTAC
>JABMCL010003562.1:127500-137500 GCA_018857735.1 Alviniconcha marisindica
TGGATGTTGGGCAGGGGGGGGGGGGGGGGGGCGAATCTCCTTTGTTAGAAGACTCACTCCTCAGCCTCCCCGAGACGTGTGCAACGTTTGTAAATCATATGGGTCAAGTACACAACAGAAAATGGCAGCAGCTTAATTAATGGTCAGTAGATTCTTGCTTTGGTCATAAAAATAACCTTTCAGGGCCAAGGTCATCATAGTCATGCTTTTTGAGACCAGACATATCCAGATATGTAAGAGTCACCCCCCAAATAAAAGCAAAGGGGGAGAGAGAGAGAGAGAGAGAGAGAGAGAGAGAGAGAGAGAGAGAGAGAGAGAGAGAGAGAGAGAGAGAGAGAGAGAGAGAGAGAGCATTGCACAATTGCACACAGTTATACTTGTCACGGATAAAACATGCATGGTCTGAGATCGGTTTTTTTGTGGTTGTAAACTGAACTCGTCAGGCATAATTACACCATTCTCAGCTGAATTCTTTTTTTGTCACACACTATAGATGTTAACACATTCTAGCATATTAACTATTACTCTTCTTGTAAATGTCGTGTAAAAAAAGGACATTGCCAACAACAATATAATAATATAATAAACAACAAAAACAACAACAACCCCCAAAAAGACAACAATGACAAACAAAACAACAACAATAAAAATCCCGACAACTTTACCACAGCAAAGATGTAACAACAACTTAACGACACATACATTCAACAGACTTAAATAATATTCATATTCCACGGCAACACTTGTATTTGAATTGAGCAGGACGAAGGCAACGCTGGGAGTGGAATGAAGCTTAATGAGCACGTCAGTAGGGAAATCTCTACCGTACCGTTTTGTTTTTACCAGTATAGCCCAAGCAGCAAGTTGTTATCAAGGAATCAAGACTAGGTTACTCTTCTCCATCTCTATCTAAAGCGTATTCATCGGCCTTTGTAAGCGCCCTGGGCTCTTTCGAGACGGGGCGCGCCATAAATAATCTATCATCATCATCATCATCATCATCTCTCTCTGTCTCTCTCTCTCTCTCTCACTCTCACATACACACACATCATATGCACCACACGCACACACACACACACACACACACACACACACACACACACACACACACACACACACACCATACCCTCCCACCCACCCCACACACACACACACACCATACACCCCCCCCAAACCCCACACACACCTTGTGGCCCAGAATGCCACCAAAGATCAGATTTCTCCTTTGGTTTTTAACAACATGTCCGCCGTGATTACTTCATGTGAGCGCTCAGGGCGTTGATGAGCGCATGATAAATGTACATTATTATTATTATTATTATTATGACACAATCTGAAGAAGAGCACTTTCCCTCTTTGTTGCTTTCGGTATTTTCCGCCACAGTTACTTTACCCGCCGCCTTCTTGCACCTGTTGACTACGCGGCCCGGCTCCGCTCCGTCGATCCTCACCTTGTAAGCAACAGTCTGGATATTCTGTCCCACAAATCTGCATCCAACGAGGGCAACGATCACATCACAATGTTTTCCGAATAGGTCCGACCGACTTGAAACGTTTACAGTGGAGCTCGATTCTTAGTTGACGTTAACTGCCACTCTCCTTTGTCGTCTTCTAAACTACAGTTTTGTTGATGTTGTTCTCGTCCCATGCAAAGAGGACCACGAACACAATGTTTTTCGAATAAGTCCGACCGGCTTGAAACGTTCACAGCGGAGCTTGATTCTTAGTTGAAGTTAACTGCCACTCTCCTTCGTCGTCGTATGAGCTACAGTTTCGTTTTGTTGTTTTTGTTGTCGTTGCTTTTCTTGTTGTTTCTGTCCCAGAATTTTGCATCCAAGGAGGACAACGATCATAATGTTTTCCGAATATGTCCGACCGACTTAAAACGTTCACAGTGCAACTCGATTCTTAGCTAAAGTTAACTGTTACTCTCCTTCGTCGTCTTATAAGCAACAGTTTCGTCTTGTCGTTGTTGTTATTGTTGTTGTTTTTGTCTCAGATATTTGCATCCAACGAGGACAACGATCACAATGTTTCCCGAATACGTCCAACCGACTAGGAACGCTCACAGTGGCGCTCAGTTCTTAGCTGAAGTTGATAGTTACTCTCCTTCGTCGTCTTATAAGCTACAGTTTCATTTTGTTGTTGTTGTTTTTGTCCCCGAATTTTGCATCCAACGAGGACAAAAATCACAATGTTTCCCGAATACGTCCAACCGACTAGGAACGTTTACAGTGGCGCTCAGTTTTTAGCTGAAGTTGATAGTTACTCTCCTTCGTCGTCTTATAAACATCAGTTTAGTTGTTGCTGTTTTGTTTCATTTTTGTCCCAGAATTTTGTATCCAGCGAGGACAAAGATCGCAATTTCCCCGGAATAAATCCAATCAAGCAGCCCAGTCTTGATGCGGTGGCTGACAGTGGGCGATAAACATCGCATAATTATTGTCAGCCACAAAATCAGGACCGTTTTACAACAATGACGGGGTGAGAATCTTTTTGGACATAGGGACAACACAGAAAAGTTGTTGTTTTTTGACATACCTTTAAAGGAAATTATTTTCGGGTCGCCTGCATCCTGAGATTATTATCTGCTCCACCCCCAGGAAGAGAAGCACTTGCGAGAAGACCCATTTGCGTGAATGCGCATTTGAAACACACAGGAATTAAATGCATGAACCACATTGAAATTACACGTACAGGTAACTAGCAAAAAACACTGAAATTATACCCTTCTTCAGAGTCAGCTCCATGTCGAATAAGCTTACGTGAGAACGAAAACGTACTCAAAGCACAGATTCACAGATCTGAAGACACTGATCTACAAGCTGACAACAACAGAGGGTGAAAACACATTATATATACAACATCGTCATTAACATCATCATTAACAAAATGATCACAGATGAAATATGGACGGCATCCCAAAATGCAAAGGCATCAAAAGGCCTTGAATGTACGGGGATGTTATGTAAGAAGAAGAAGATGAAGGAGAAGAAACCCGAAGGAAAATGGAATACAAAATCATGCCTAACTGGTAATTGTTCGAGTAGCCAAAACGTAACTAGACTGCTTCGATCTAATCACTGGGCGACGAAACCTGCAGAAGTCAACGACTGAGTGGACGATTTACTCCCGTGGGATCTAAATGTTGGGGAATCGAAATCCAATTCTGACAGTGACTTTCCAACATCTCTACCCCCCCCCCCCCCCCCCCCCCAAGACCCTCGAGTGTAACTTTGTGTTCCTACGGCGGCAGACTTTGCATCTTTAGTCCTGCATCCTCAGTCCTGCGTCTTTAGTCCTGCGTCTTTAGTGCCGCGTCTTTAGTCCTGCGTCCTCAGTCCTGCGTCTTTAGTCCTGCGTCCTTAGTCCTGCGTCCTCAGTCCTGCGTCCTCAGTCCCGCGTCTTTAGTCATGCGTCTTCAGTCATGCGTCTTTGTGCCTGCTTTCTCAGTCCTGCGTTTTCAGTCATGCGTCTTCATTCCTCTGTCCTTATAGTCACGCGTCTTTAGTTCTGCTTCTTTAATGATGCGGATGAGACAAAAAGCCCAAGTTCCGGGAGCATGTCTAACTGCGGTGAAAAAAAATCTCACTCAGATTCGGACTGTCCGACTTCTAATTCCTTGGATCATCTAAGATTCGGACCGTCCAAATGCTGTGGGCCATCCGAGATTCGGACCTTCCGGATGCTACGGACCATCTGAGATGCGCATTGCCCGCTGATGTGGACAATCTGAAATTCGGACCGTCCAAACATCTCGATTACCCATCCGAGATTCGGACCTTTCGACGGGTCTCAGTTCGTCTGAGATGAGGACTGCCCGACTACTACGGACCATCTGAGAATGAAACTGCCTGATGACCCACTGTGGAGACAGACCAATGTTTAGTCTTGCCCGCTGAGCTTTGTGAGCTCAGTGGTCTTGCCTCACGACCCATGAATCGGAATCGGTTCCGTTTTTAGTCTGACGTCTGCAATCAAGGGCCTGGCTCGTTTCATTCTTCAGCTCCTTCAAAATAATTAATTTCTCTGGGTTCAGGTCCCATGGAGTGAGACGCCATATACCACAAAACACGAACACCTAGCTCTCTCCTCCATAAAAAACAAACTCTGCTTTCTAAACACCCCCCCCCTCCCCCCGTTGCACTAAAAACACGAATTCTCTGCCTTTTTATGCGCCCCTCCTCTCTGTCTCTGTCTGTCTGTCTGTCTGTCTGTCTCCCTCCAGTTTAAACTTAAGGGCATTTCGATTTGAAAACATGGAGGCCTTGTCTGCCCCCCTATGTAGACAACCTAGTAGGAGATGAGGTACACACTGTTTTTACCTGTCGGAACTGTTTCTACAGATTTGTGGGGGAAAGAAATCTTTCACATTGTTACAAATCGGTCCAATATGAACCATGCGAGTCCTCTTCTTACCTCTGAGGACGAAACTGAGATAAAGACATTGGCAAAATATATTACAGAAGCAGTGAAGTTAGAAGACGAAGAAAAGAAAAAAGGAAAAAAAGAAAAAAAGGGGGGGGGGGGGGGGGGGGGGGGAACAACGGTAATTGTCCATGATGAAAAAGCAGACAGTCGCGGGAATTGGAGACCTACTAAATGGTCTTTGCATGTTCTATCTCTGCCTACCTGCCTGCCTGACTGCCTGTCGGTCTCTCCATCACCACACGCACAGGCCAAGTACAGTAACTGTTATTACATGTAAGCGTAAAAAAAAATTAAAAAAATCAACCCACTAATTTCATACGAACTGCAGCGCTGTTGTACTTTGTAGTTTCGCCCTTCATATTCCTACAAAGCGGATTTAAAAAAACAACAACAAAAAACATTTGGACATTCTTTTCACGTTGAGATCTCACTGGATATTTCTAGGTCCCCATTTCCAGACTGTCGGATGCAAAGTCGAACATACTATTATGTGCGTATAAACCACAAATTTTCAACTTCAGAAATCAAACCACATTATTCCCGTGGCCCTTAGCCCGAGCGTGAAAAAAAAAAAAAAAAAAAAAAAGAGACAAAAAATGAACGCTGGAAATGACATTCAAACGGTGGTTACACAGATATATACTCGTCAAAATGCATTCGCACAAACAGCATCACATCACATCAGTCAATGTGCCACATTGTCACAGGATCAGCTGCTTCATTTGGCTGTCCAGTCGACTGGCGTCGTCGAGACCATCAACCGTGTCCGACGAGTCCACAGTGGACCTGCTCATCCTACCACTCTCATCCTCCTCCTCGTCGTCACCGTACCTCCCGTCATCGTCCCCGTCGCGATTGTCGTTCACGTCACCGTGGCCGCGGACACGGTACTCTGCGACGCCCTCTGAGCGTTGCCGAAAGTCAGCAGCCGCCTCCCCGCCTCGGGCGGGTCCATGGGACGGCGAGTCGTCACAGTCCGCGTGGGACGAGTCCACCTTGATGATGACGGAGGGGCTGGCGGACGAGGCCCCGGAGGAGCTGGAAGCCAGGGACCCTCGAGCCTGGTTGAGGTCGTCGCTGAGCTGCGCCCCCCTGTTGACGTAGCCGCCTTGGTCGGTGAAGACCGTGCGCCCGGAGGAAGACGTGGGTGTGGTGGTGGTGGTAGTGGCGGCGGTGGTGGTGGCGGCGGCGGTGGTGAGACTCTGGGACTCGGCGCCCGCCTCCTCCGGGTGCGGGGTCAGCTTGTTCTTGTAGCGGCCCTGTCCGTGCCGCCCTTTCTTTCCGGCGCGGATCTTGAGCCCGTGCGAGCGGGCGCTGCCCGGCGGGGTGTGGGTCCGGCCGTTGGCGCCACCGCCGCCGCTCCGGCTAAACACGGGCCCGTCCTTCCCCAGCGCCACCGGAGGGAGGCCGCCGCTGCCGCCGCCGCCGCCGCCGCTGACCCGGCCGCGAGGGTCGGAGGCCTTGCGGAGGTTGGTCAGGGAGCCTCCGCCGGACCGGCGGCTCAGCGCCGGGGAGGTCCGGCCCGGCGTCACCCCCCCGTTGCTGTGGTGGTGGCCGTGGTGGTGGTGGTGGCGGTGGTGGCCGTGGCCGTGGCCTCCGTTGCTGGACGGGCGGCCCGCTTTGGCGCCCTGCTCGACGTCACGGCCCTTCTCCTGCCCTCCTCCTCCTCCCGCGGCGGCGGCGGAGGAGGAGGAGGAGGAAGAGGAGGCGGACTTGCAGACCTGGCGGTCAGCGCAGGCGGTGAAGTAGAGGGTGCTGACCAGCCCGCCCAGCCCCATGGAGCAGATGCCGACGCAGATGAGGATGATGCCCACCACCTTCTTGGCCTCCTCCTTGTTGAGGTTGTCGGGCAGGCCGCTCGTGTCCACGTCCAGGAAGTTGTAGTTGAGCACCAGGCAGACGCCGGCCGACAGCATGAACATGCCGAACAGCGCCGAGAAAACGGAAAACCCGCACAGGCAGCACTGGATGTGCGGCGACTGCATCTTGGCCATCTGCAACACACAGATAGATATATACATATATTACATGATTATAAAGTTATATATAAAGAAAGAGAAACACACAGGGCGTTAATCAGACTTGGTGACAACACGGTGAAAGTCGCCTTGCTTACTGCTTGTATTGCATCTATCTATCTATCTATCTATCTATCTGTCTATCTTTCTATCTATCTATATATGGAGAGAGAGAGAGAGAGAGAGAGAGAGAGAGAGAGAGAGAGAGAGAGAGAGAGAGAGAGAGAGAGAGAGAGAGAGAGAGAGAGAGAGAGACACAACACACACACACACACACACACACACACACACACACACACACACACACAGACAGGTCAGTTCAAGATAGTATCTATGCGCTCGGAAAACCCCAAATAATGCTCGCCATCTCGTCTCTCAGACGCTTCCCCAACGTTGCGTTTGAAATAGTTGCAGTGTTCGTCGGACTGACTTGGCAGTGGGCGAAGCATGTGTGGCTGTATCGTAGACTCGCGTGGAGCAATAACATTACGACTCTGTGATGTTCGATTCTGACCAACTATGCGGATAGAGCACGCGAAAGGACGCCATCAATCTTAATAAGGCCATTCGGAGTGTGTGTGTGTGTGTGTGTGTGTGTGTGTGTGTGTGTGTGTGTGTGTGTGTGTGTGTGTGTGTGTGTGTGTGTGTGTTTTTGTTGTTGTTTAGGGAGACAGAAGTGAGAGAGAGAGAGAGAGAGAGAGAGAGAGAGAGAGAGAGAGAGAGAGAGAGAGAGAGGAGAGAGAGAGAGAGAGAGAGAGAGAGAGAGAGAGAGAGAGAGACTGACTGACACTGACACTGATTTTACTGATATAAGGCCATAGCCCTTTTCAATGGGGGGAGGTCCATTTTCAAGGCATTCATATCGAATATTTCAAAAACCCGTGCTCTCTCTCTCTCTCTCGGTCGCTCACACACACACACACACACACACACACACACACACACACACACACACGCTCGCGCACGCGCGCAGCACTCGTTGACACGAGCGCACACATGCACACTGACAAAAAGGATTCCAATGGGCACGCGTACTCACAGTCATGCACATAACAAATTTAGTATATATAAAATAAAATAAATCATACACATACCAATATCAAGGAAACTATCCAATCAATCTTTGACGTAGCAGAAGTCATCAGGAATTATCGTTCATCTTTTTTAACCTTAACTGCAATGCAAAGAACAGAAACTTTGCCATGCCAAGTATTGATTCTTGTGTTTTGCCATCCATGTTGCTAGCAAACCACTTTTCTTGATCAGATATGTTCCTGTTGTAATTTACCAAATATCTTGTTCTAAAGTTTCTATAGACTGGACAATGCAAAAGGAAATGGATTTCACTTTCAGGTGTATTTTCACAGAAAGGACAATTTACCTCTTCTGGCAATTTTGAATACCGATATTTATGTGTGTTTATCTGGGAAACACCCATTCTAAATTGTGCAAGTGCATTACGGTAAATATTTATCCAGATCACATCTACATAGTATTCTCGTTCAAAACAGTGTTTAAACTGTCTATAAATAGAAAACCGTGTGCTAGACTCCATATGGTTTACCCACCGATGACAAAAGGAACTGTAGAGTCTTTCCCTGAGCTCCTTAAAGAAAGGACCTTCTTGTCCATAGCCAAACAACCACACCTGTTCAAAACCATTATCACATAAGACTGCTTTGATTCGAGTTACCCAAGTTACATATCCCTTTTCATGTAGGCCCAGTGACATATTATATGCCTTTTTTGACCAAAAGTTCTCTGGCTGTTTAAGCAAGCGGAACCAATATTTTATGCTTTTTGATATGCTTGTGATCCATAAGGGATATCTGCCAAGTTCTCCATAAACGATTTCATTCGGTGTTTTATCGAGCACATGCAAAAACCGTTTACAGGCATACAAATGGACCCTTTCAATTTGGTCAAACTTGTCCACCCCCCATAACTCCGCTCCATACAATAAAGTGGGGACAACCTGTGCATCAAACAGTTTGAAGAATATTTCAGCGGAGTTACGATCAATTCTGTTTAACGTAGCAAGAATTTCTATAGTACTTCTTTTTGCTCTAACAGCCATATCTTCCACTGCAGCAGAAAAGCCAAGTCTTGTAGAAAAGGTCAGCCCTAAATACTTATAAGAGTTTACTACCTCTAGTTTAATTCCTTTTAAATCCATTTCTCTCTTGCACCCAAGAAGCCCCTTTTCGGAAAACTACTACCTTAGACTTGTCTAAGTTGACTGTTAATCCTAACCTTTGGGTTGCCTCTTGCAGCACATTCAGCTGGTTTTGTAGCCCAATTACAGTCGATGAAAGTGAAGTAAGGTCATCCGCAAACAGAAGAAAACAGTTCTATCTCTGCTGGACCTAGAGACTCCATGTTTACCCTTTTTTAAAAATTTCATTTGCGGTTAATTTATTAGCATGGAAAAAAAAAATTGGGCTCAAAATCACCCTTGTTTTAGGCCTTGAAAACATTCAAAAAAGTCACTTAAACCTGATTTAATCATTACACAAATTGCCTGTGGCGTAAATGCCCCCAATCATCCCAAGCATTTTACCCCTGACTCCAATCTGTATAGGGCCTCCATAGAATATCGCGGTTTACAGTGTCATATGCCTTTTGGAAATCTAAAATGCCACATACAATTTAGTTTTTTCAATAGGTGTTTTTCAATGGCTGCAAAATAAACATGTGACAATGGTTGAACGGGCCCTTTCCCGAAGCCCGCCTGGGCGTCATTTAAAACGAATTACTCTCATCCCAAAGCGTCGGGCTACTGTTGATGATTGGGTAAAAACTTTACTCAAAAAACTTAGCAAAGAAAAACCTCTATAAATTTCCGGTTATTCTTATCTCCTTTTTTATGCAATGGAATAATTATTGCTTTGGGCCATTCCTCCGGGAACACACCCCTTTTCGAATAGTACATTAAAGATATTCTTCAAATAAGGAATGATCACTGGTTCCGCCACTTTGAGCATTTCTGCTAGAACACAGTCTGGTCCCGCTGACTTACCAGCTTTTAAATGTCTGATTGCATTCCTTACTTCTTGCTCACTTATCTCACAATCTAGTATGTCATCAAAAGTCTCTTCTTCCTGAATGCCATCATTGCTTTCCACGTAACTATCATTAACTGTGTTTTTGATACTTTCGTTAAAAACTCGGTTAAAGTGGTCTAACCATTCTTTTGTCTGAATATTATTGACTAAAGTTCTCCGCTTTCTATGTTTTATTACTTCCTTCCAAAAATCTGAGGATTTTTTCACAGACTCAAGCAATGCAGATGCTGATGCTTTCTTATCTTCTCTCTTCTTGTTTTCTATTAAACATTTATATTCTTTGCGTTGTTTTGAATACAGGTCAAAATCATCATTGTTTCTGTTTCTGGTTCTCCTAAATCGTCTTAGACATTGTTTTGCTTCTTTTTTCTTGGAATGGCAGTCCTTATCAAACCATTTATTATCATACTTTTTCTTTCCCGTATTGGTACCTTTCGTTTTCATACCACTAGCTGCTTGCAGTAATGCTTCTGTGAAAATCTCAAG
>JABMCL010003562.1:147500-150000 GCA_018857735.1 Alviniconcha marisindica
TGTGTGTGTGTGTGTGTGTTGTGTGTGTGTGTGTGTGTGTGTGTGTGTGTGTGTGTGTGTGTGTGTGTGTGTCTGTGTGTCTGTGTGTGTGCACGCGCGCGCGGATGTCAAGCACATTTAACTGACGAGACTTGCAACGTTCTGACAGAGCCCAGTCCTTGGCAGGCAGAAGAAGAAGAAAATCCATGCACAATTTTGAGTTTCAGCGAATCAAATGACGACTTTTCACCTTCAAACCATCACAAACGCTGGAAATGGTCGCCCGGTATTGGCTAAAAGACGGTCTTATCAATCATCGCAAACGACAGTGACAGAAAAGGGGAGAAAAAAGAAAGAAAAATCGATTCCGATGCAAAGCTGTGCATTAACGTCGTTTTTGTTTTGTTTTAATACACCAAGAACGACAAAACCCTAGTGCGGGTGTCCCAGAAGCACACAACAGCATGGGACAGTTCACGTTTGTCCAATGGAGTGTTTCCACAAATCGGTTGGATTCCACAGGTGCTGATGTGTTCAAGTCACGATCACTGAAACCCGACACCACTCCATTGAGCACGCCTGGGGAGAATATATCTTTTGCAGCCACGCTAAGCGGGCTGCATCAACATTTAACTGCAATCGGCCGAAGACCGAAGTAGTGCACATACAAACTCTTCCCGAAAACTCGAAGTCCGTTGCCAGTCGTCGTTATCTCACGTTTGTACGATGGTCGATACTTCTCGGTGCTTGCGAGCTCGATCTTACTCCACGAGTCGATCACTGCTTGTAAGTTGAGAGTAGTTTCCACGAATACACCACGAATACACCAATCCAGCGAGTGCTAATTTCGACTCCAGCAAAACCAAGACACGGTATCACACATCCAGTAATAACTGATGCTGATGCTGCAACCTGACCTCAGTGAAGAATATGCCCAAAACACCAGTGTAATTCAATAAGCCTTGTAGATAGGCACGTTTGCACAAAGGCCAAGCCACTTCCTACACGCAAGAAGGCGTTAGTGAGAGGCGTAAATCTTCAAAAGCTGCTTCTTTTCCCCCCATCAACTAAGACTATCGCACGCAAGACATTTCTCTTCTTTGCTGGCGAAACGAGGACGGCGAAGAAAACACAAAGTAATGAATGATTCACTTTCAAATACAGTAGAATCTGCGTGCAGAGATACTCCGCAGGCAAGTCCCCGGGCTCCAGCTCCAAGACTGCCCGCTTTATTATACACGCACACCACCTACTGCGACCTGTTACTACTGGAGGCGTGTTTTCTTTTCGGGCTCGGCATTGGGCAAGACAGCCTCCACGCACCGATGACTCCAGCTAAGAGGCAACGACAACAACAATGGATTTTTTATAAAAATCCCTTACACCTAGGCGGGTCGACCGCAGAGTGAAGTGCTTGGCAGACCTCCAGCCGCAGACTGACTCTGCAGGATCAGTCACGACCGTGACCATGGATCAGTCACGACCGTGACCATGCAGGACGTGGCACCGTTACACTTCACTTCCGTCATTGGAAAAGGGCTCCGGTCCAGGAATGCCGACCATTCCAGTGACTCGGTGTCGCGCGCAGCCTCGCCAAACGGACCGTGAAATGGTGGGTCAAATACGAGGCCGTCACGTTCTGTTGCCCCGTTGCCAGACGCAAGGCGTGTCCAGGGGACACTCTTCTGCTTAGTGGTCATAACATGAACCCCGGCCTTGTTTTCGTTGCTGTTTGCACTGTTCCGCGACCAGGCCTTGGCTTTCAGAGTTCCGATGATCGTGTGGGGCTTAACGTCCTCAAATGCCGGGCTGACGTATAAAAGGACAAACAGGAGTTCGGACGATGGCTATCAAACTGTAAATATATACATTTTTAACCTGTTCGTAAAGCGAGCAGACTTGTAAATAATGTAAATATGTTAAATATGTTTTTAACCTCATCCCCGAAAGGACCACTAGACCCGAGTAAATACATCATAGATTCAAAGTAAGAAATTTTATGTAATAATAATTCATTATACAGCCAAACGGATTATATTAACTTTAGATGATTAAGAGCTTCGTATATCTTGTCCCTAATATGACATCTGACATCCGAGGACATTAAGAATCAAGTAGTAGTAGTCGGACGATGGTCTGAGGCATAATCTCCTCAAATTCCGGGCTCATCGACGTATAAGGTCCGACGATGATGTGGGGCTTAATGTCCTCAAATGTATAAAGGACAAATCAGAGTTTCCACTCGATTTATGCCTTTATATCCACACCGTGGGCAAAATGCATGCTATGTACCATGCATACAGCAGTGTGTGTGTGTGTGTGTGTGTGTGTGTGTGTGTGTGTGTGTGTGTGTGTGTGTGTGTGTGTGTGTGTGTGTGTGTGTGTGTGTGTGTGTGTGTGGTGTGTGTGAGTGAGTGTAGTGAGTGAGTGAGTGAGTGAGGATGAGTGAGTGAGTGTGTGTGTGTGTGTGTGTGTGTGTGTGTTGTGTGTGTGTGTGTGTGTGTGTGTGTGTGTGTGTGTG
>JABMCL010003562.1:152500-175000 GCA_018857735.1 Alviniconcha marisindica
CACCATGTTTACTTAGGACGGACGGGCGGAAGGTGTGGCGGCCAACGGGGCACCGAGCTTTGTGCTGCCACCACTCACTCAATGGCAAGAACCCGGCAACCGCCTGACGGTAAGTAAGTAAGTAAGTAAGTAAGTAAGTAAGTAAGTAAGTGAGTGAGTAGTGAGTGAGTGAGTGAGTGAGTGAGTGAGTGAGTGAGTGAGTAAGTAAACATAGTGTTAACGTCCGCAGAAAGCATAAGGCTTTCCATTGGGGGGCGAGGTAGATTATATACCTACCGCTACACTGTCACCTCCAGAATGACTCCTGCGTTAAGATGGGCAGCGATGAGAGCCATTTTAGTGTTTCATTAATCGTGAGGGACAAATTCACAAGACAGTGTCCACAGACCACAACTTTGAAGACAAAGCAGAACCGAAGCGCATTCGAACCGAAGTCCCTCTGCTTACCAGCCGGCCTAACGCCTTACCGCTAGGCCCAACCGGCTCACCGATAATGTGTGGCTTAATGTCCTCAGATGACGGGCTGACATATTAGGGACAACCGGCAAATCCCTGATAATAACGTGTGGCTTAATGTCCTCAGATGACGGGCTGACATATTCGGGACAACCGCCACCGCCCTGGTGATAATGTGTGGCTTAATGTCCTGAGATGACGGGCTGACATAATAGGGACAACGGGTAACCCCCAGAGCTAGCTGGGCTTTTAAAAGACCCACCCACACAAACGCAGGTTTTGAGCAAAATCATTAATCAAGACTGAATCACATTTCGGTCCCCACGCCTGGATCCCCCCACCCCCACCCCACCCTAGCTATTATGCTCGTCTTGTGCAGCACGTTGCGTCGCCCGGTAAGCGATTTTTAAAACATTTCCATTCTTATTATTAAATTTTTTGTTGTTGTTTAGGGAGACAGACAAGGAGAGAGAGAGAGAGAGAGAGAGAGAGAGAGAGAGAGAGAGAGAGAGAGAGAGAGAGGGGGGGGGTGGATCGGTGCATGACCAACGGTCAACAGAAACTTGACCAGTGCTGTCTAATTTTGATACTGACGTTAATACAGCTGATCGATCAACACCGAAGTACCATAAATTTATATTCGTTTTGTCCTTTGTATGAACCGTGGATTACACTGTAAGTTGACAGTTAACCCTACTGCTTTGCTAACGTCGTTATGGAACTTCTGTTGAAACAAGCGGAGCTGCACACTGATTGTTAACGTCATCATCATCATCATCATCATCATCATCATCGACAACAACATTAGCACCGTCTTCTTCTGAGAAGCGTTCATCATCACCATGAAAACCATTGAAGTCATTTTCTTCTTCTCATTTTTCCTCGGCTTCCAGTTTTTTTTATTTATTTTATATTTTATTACTGCCGTTAAAAAATGTAACAAGCTTTTTGGGTTCAGATTTGTCTCAAATTCAACAGTCTAGTGTTAGCCTACCCACCACATTATATATTTGTCATTTCGAGCGACTCATAATTATCAGCTTACTTGTTTGACGCTCCCTCAAAACCATTCTGTTATTGTCTGTTATTGTTCTGCTTTCATTAATAGTAAAAAAAAAACACCTGTTTATACTACCACAGTGGAATTACACTATAGCCATTTAAGCACTAAGAAAGCTACACCCCCGAAGGGGGGTATGGAGGTGGAGGAAGCGGGAGAGTATATATACCTATCGCTACACTGACACCACCAGAATGACTGCTGCATTAAGGTGGGCAGCGATGAGAGCCATTTTAATGATTCATTAATTGTGAGGGACAAAGTCACAAGACAGTGTCCACAAACCACAACCTTTTTGAGGAGAAAGGAGAGCCGAAGCGGTATCGAACCGAGGTTCTTCCCGCTTACCAGCCTACCGCTTTACCGCTAGGCCAAACCGGCTCTCAAACACACTACTACAGGCAGTATTAGGACTATTTATAATCTTGGTTTGGGGCAGGGTAATCCCGTCCCTAATAAGCCCTGTGGTTTCTGTGGACGTTAAGCACCATGTTTACTTACTTGCACGGGTAAGGCGGGGTTCCACTCTTTGTCTCGAGGGAAGAAAAGAAAGAAAGGTTTAGCACGCACAAAGAAAACCGTATCAAGCTCACGGGTCGCGAAAGAACGTGTCTTTTGAACACACAGTCCTCTCTAACTGAGAGAGAAAGAGAGCAAAAAGTTAGTGATTTAATGTTAGCGTCCTGTTAATATCGGGGGGTTAGGGAGCGCGCGCGTGCGCGCGCGCGCGCGCGCAAGACAGAGAGAGAGAGAGAGAGAGAGAGAGAGAGAGAGAGAGAGAGAGAGAGAGAGAGAGAGAGAGAGAGTTCTTTATTTACGAGGATAATAGATAAGCAGGCATGCCTCTCTGTGTAAACAAATGAGGTCTATTATATATATATATATATATATATATATATATATATATATATATATATATATATAAGAGAGAGAGAGAGAGAGAGGAGAGAGGAGAGGAGAGAGAGAGAGAGAGAGAGGGAGGGAGAGAATGATACTTTATTTACGATGAGCAGGCATACTTTTTTTAAATCCAGCCCTTGCCAAAATGAGGGCCTATTCTTGATATGTATTGCAGAGAGAGAGAGAGAGAGAGAGAGAGAGAGAGAGAGAGAGAGAGAGAGAGAGAGAGAGAGAGAGAGAGAGAGAGAGAGAGAGAGAGAGAGAGAGAGAATAAAACACATCGATAGTGCAAACATTCTTTTTAACCAATACTTTGTCTTGAAATTCAGAAAGAAGTCCACACATGTTCAGATTTTTTTTTTTTTTTAGATCGGGCGAAACGAAACACCGAGGTGTTCCCGTGTTCCACAGGCTCGTGCACGTTAATGATCCAACAGCAGTGAAAACATGTTGAGACAGCACCAATTCTATCACAGTTAGGACCAATCAGCAGGCCAGGTAGCGTGTCTCGAGCGAACCTGTCTCTTCCTTGCTAAGGACTCGAGGTTCCCACTGTAAAAACTCACACAGAACATCAAAGTTTTTTAAAAAGAAAGAAAACAAAGATGGGCAAAGGGGGGCTGGAGGGGGGAGGGGGGGGGGGGGGGGGGGGGGGGGGGGGGGGGGGGGGGGGGGGGGGGGGGGGGGAGTGCAGGAAAGGGGTAACCTGTGTGCATCACATCAGGGGACTGGTTACAGTTCTTGTTTTTTGTTTGTTTGTTGTTGTTGTACAAATACACATGCACAGTTTATGCACACATAATATACAAAAAGGTAGAGACACATAGACATGCACAGTTTATGCACACATAATATACGGAAAGGTAGAGACACACAGACATGCACAGTTTATACACAAATAATATACAAAAAGGTAGAGACACACAGACATGCACAGTTTATGCACACATAATATCCAAAAAAGTAGAGACACATAGACATGCACAGTTTATGCACACATAATATACAAAAAGGTAGAAACACACAGACATCCCTACAGGCAGATAGTCGGACAAAGTACTTCACAGACAGATATTTGCCTAGTCGGCCAAAGTACTTCACAGACAAATATTTGTCTTGGTTACGCTTCTTCTTCCGTTAACTGCATGTCCACTATCGTGATAGTTGTTAAGTTCAACAGAAGCCGCTGACAAACTGTACGACTTCAACAGCGTCACCCAGGCACACACTCAAACCAAACACGTTCATCCATGCGCAACATTTGCCAGCACCCACAGCGACGTTGAGAGAACGGCCCAAAAACCAGACCGAAACCACAACGCTGTACACACAGCGTACGTCCGCACTCACTGTTCGAACCATGGACCTTGTTAGAGAGACCTTGTTGTCCGTGGTGCGATCAAAACAGTCGCTTTTGTCATGTCCAACGATGCGCGCAAGGGCGCGCGCACGTGATAAGCGGATGAGAGACGCAACGTTATAGTGACTAAGTGGCCTAAACTCTGGGAGAATCTCATAAAGCTATAAGCTCCTTGTTTGTTTTAAAAAATCTGGCTTTGTCCGTAATAATAATAATGTCAGCCCGACATCTGAGGACATTAAATCTCACATTTTTCAAAAACAAAACAAAACAAAAAACAAGCAAACAAACAAACAAACAAAAACAAAACAAAAACAACAGCAGCAGCAGCAGCAGCAGCAGCAGCAGCAGCAGCAGCAGCAGCAGCAGCAGCAGCAACAACAACAACAACAACAACAACAACAACAACAACAACAACAACAACAACAACAACAACAACAACAACAACAACAACAACCTTTTTATGTTAGGATGTACCTTCGGTGGAGTTTACGCACCTTTACTTGAATGCCAGGCCTGATTCACCACAGGCGATTCAGGTTTTTGTTGTTCGGCTCATGTGACGTCTTTTGATCGTTAATTAACCCATTAACCCAAAGTAAGAAAACATGGTGCTTAACGTCCACAGAAACCATAAATCTTATTAGGGACAGGGAGAAGGGGAGGGGGGGGGGGGGATATGGAGGTGGGGGGAGAGGTAGATTATATATTAATTAACCCCTTTTTGTTGTTGACATTTACCCCGTAGTTTGAACAGCCGCCCAGCATCGGCCGTGAACAGCTGGAGCTGATGCCATAAGCATTCTTCTTCTAATGTTGCTTTGCGTTCACCTAGCCCTCATACAACCCTATAATAATTATGGTCGACTGGGCTCATAGCACCAACCAACTAACTAACTTTACGTCCACAGAGACCACAAGGACTCCTGATACAACCCCATGTGGCTGACTGGGCCCAGAGCACAACTACCTACCTAACTTTCTGTCCACAGAGACCAACACACAGGGACCACGAGGACTATTAAGGTCAGGGAGCCCAACGAAGACACGCACAGAGGCATGAATAATTGCGTGTCCTGGTTGTTTCTATGGATGTCTTCGTTTCTCAGTACGGCATCCCCGCTGTTGCTGTGGGTATTTGCACTGATTCGGCTGCGGGTGAGGCCTAGCTCTCCTTTGAGGAAAAGATCGATGCATCTCCCGCAACGACTGGCGTCCTTCTGAGGCAGATCATTAGAAGTAAGTTAGGGGAGATGCGACAGGAAAGTAAGGTCTCTTCGTTCTTATTTTTGGCTTTCTTAAATTCACAGAACCCGGGTGTACGGATGCGCAGGTGACAGCTCACAGATTCCATGGATGAACAATTTAAACCCACAAGGATTTTTCTTCGTGGGTGTCAGTTTTCCGTGAGCCGACGGCTGGCCGAGTTTGAACAGCACGCGTGCCTGCATGTTTTCGCGGGTGACATGTTTTCTGATTCAAATGATCTGCCACCTTGCCATCGTAAATGTGTATGTAATTATCATTTTGTTTATAGGTAACACTCAAATAAGCATACTGCTTTTGTGTTTCCTGTACTTATTAACTTATGATTACGATGAAGGAATAAATTTTGTTTAAACCAAATGATGACGGTTTCAACTTGCGTGGCTGGCCGTCTTCATGGGCTACTTACAGGTTCCCCGATTCAATCAACTGAACGATAAACGTAAACCGAAACGTAAAGCCCGTTCTTAACTGGGCGAATGTTTGTTCGTCGAACATACTTCGGACAGTTCAACGAACTATGATTCGTTTCTTAATTGAACTTTTACTTCGCCGAACATGGTTCGGACAGTTCGACGAACTTTACTTCGTTCTTAACTGGCTTGTAATGAGATGCAAGCTTCGGTCCGAACTTGCGGAAGACGCGCAGCAGACAGCATGATCCAAAATGTAGGCTAAAGTCAAGTAAATATACTTTAATCATCCCTCACAGGGTAATTTAACTAACTACTATGTCATTCTGGGTCCCAGAGACAAGGCTGCGTCTCCCACAAGTCAACAAATAATACAATTCCTTCCCAAGTGAGTGAAGTACCTTGCGACACCGTCGTCCATTTGTATTTGTATTTCTTCCTCATCCACAAGAGAGCTCTGCTCTCAGCCAATCAGAGGCAATGTTCGTCGGCCTGGGCGAATGTTCCCAAAACATATTGTGCGAAGCGTTTTGGACCCCGAATATAGCTTCGTCGCAGTTCGACGAATACTCCGAACTATATCCGCGAAGCAAAAGTTCGCTCAATTAAGAACCAACTATATTCGCCGAATACTCCCAGCTATGTTCGCGAACAAATGTTCGCCCAATTAAGAACGACAAAAGCACAGGGCAAATGAGATCAGTCGTGGTCGTGAAGCAATACAACTGCTGTTCACACACTGAGGGAAGCAATGAAAGTTTCATCAATAAATGAGTAATCCTTCACACAGAGATCGTCAACGAAGATATGATTCTCGCTTTCGAGCGCTCAGTGTCAAACGTGTTGTGCACTGAATATTGCGTGGTAGTAGTAGGCTAATAACCTTTTGATATGTTCGTACAATAAACGAAAATGTAAACAGGTAAATTATCTTTCACTAAAAGGTCGTCAACGAAGATTGGGTTGTTCCCCTTATGGCGAACGTGTTGCGCACGCTGCGCGGTAACAACCTCTCCATGGGGAGCGGGGATAGCTCAGTGGTTAGAGCGTCGGACTCGTGATCGAAAGGTCCCGGGTTCGAGTTCCGGCAGGAGCGGCGGGAGAATTTTATTCTCCAGGGTCACTGTGCTGACTCTTATTTTAGTATCCGTTCCACCCCCGTGTTACCGCAGTAGCACGTAAAAGATCCCGGTCATTCTGCCAGAGGTGCAGGTGGCAGGTTACAGCTAAACACAAATACACCCTACCTATGTGGCTTTGAATGAAGTGACATTGTAACCTGGTGCATGGTTGAATGGTGTACACAAAACTTTGCCCCGAAACGGCAGCATTTCACGTGGCACCAGCCATGCAACACCCAAAGAACGCTATCAGTACACCACTTCCGTGGATATTAAAAATACGCGCTATAAAAGGATACAGTCACTCATTCAGAATCACATGCCATTGTGCGCAGCGAGTCTGCTCGAGAGCAGAGAATAGCGCTATATAAAAGCTATGAATAATAATAATAATAATACGGGCCTAGTTCAAAGAGGTGAACACGTTGAACCCCCCCCCCCCCCCCCCACCCACCCACCCGCCCCCACTCCACCCGTCACACAACACGAAGAGACCAAACAGATCTGCGCCTTTGTCTTCGATGTTTACAGTCACGATGTGGCAGTCACTGCACGCCTATGGCAAAATCCCAACTGGTAGCCAAGTTATAAAAGAAGACAATTAGAAAGTCAAGCAAAGCCTTTTCAAACACAAACAGATGCTAACGACGACGACTTCTTCGTCGTCGTCATCATCATCTCGCACATAGGTACGTGACTGACGGCACGGCTTTTGTTTTCATGTTCTTCGCTCCCCACCTCCTTCCCCGTTCAATAAACCAACCAAACCAAGCCGACCTTTCAGCCGTAGCAAACTTGTATGCAGCCGTAACCCTTGCCGCTGGTCCGATCTGATTAGGTGATTGATCAACCAGGGATCGATCGGCCAGAACAACAGCAATAAAAGCCACGTTGGTCTGCATGCAGACACGACTACAGTTTCACCCTCGGCCTGCTGCACAATCAGCACCGCACCCTCACTGTCTATTCCTGGCTGCCGAGTAACGTTACACAATGACGTTGGGGTGGTGGTGGGGTGGGGAGTTGGGGGGGGGGGGGGGGGGGGGGGGGGGGGGGGGGGGGGGGGGGGGGAGGGGGTGAGGGATGGGACCATGCACGTGAGCCGGTTTGGCACGGCGGTAAAGCGTTGTGCTGGTAAGCAGAAGGACCTCGGTTCGATTCCGCTTCGGCTCTCCTCTCTCTTCAAAAGTTGTGGCCTGCGGACACTGTCTTGTGACTCTGTCCCTCTCAATTCATGATACATTTTATGTCCCATGATTCCGTGAGGAATCTGATCACAGGAGCTTTGCGCGCGAAATCCCTTCTGCCGCGAGGCATATGAACTCTTCCTCACTTCATCGTGGTCGACAAAATTACAATTAGACTGCGCTTAAGGTAAACTTGTAAATTTTGTAATTAAAATGGCTCGCATCGCTGCCCGTCTTAATGCAGCATTCTAGTGGTAACAGTGTAGCGATATATATATATATATATATATATATATATATATATATAAAAATCTCCCTCTTCCGTATCCCCTCCCCCCTTCTCTAATAAGCCTTTCTGGTTTCTGTGGACGTTAAGCACCATGCATGCTTACTTACGTGCAGACACGACTACAGTCCACCCGCGACCTGCCGCACAATCAGCAAACGCACAGTCACTGTCTATTTCTGACTGACCCAGTCACGTTACACAATGACGTTACCACCTCCTTATCACCCCCCCCCCCCCCCCCCCCCCCCCCCCCACCCCAACGTCATTGTAGGATGGGACGCGACCATGCACGCGCAACACGTGAGCAGGTTTGGTCTAGCGGTAAGGCGTTGTGCTGATAAGCAGAAGGGCCTCGGCTCGATTCCGCTTCGGCTCTCCTCTCACTTCAAAAGTTGTGGTCTGTGCACTGACACTGTCAGCGACGTGACCCTGGTCCCAGCGTGACGCTGGTTTGGCCCGGCGGTTAGGCGTTGTGCTGGTAAAGCAGAAGGACCTCGGTTCGATTCCGCTTCGGCTCTCCTCTCACTTCAAAAGTTGTGGTCTGTGCACTGACACTGTCAGCGACGTGACCCTGGTCCCTCGCAATGGATAAAACATTAAAATGGCCCTCACCGCTGCCCATCTTACTGCGGGAGTCATTCTGGCGGTCACAGTGTAGCGTTAGGCATTGTCTCCCTCTTTCCCCCACACCTCCTGGGATCTCGGTCCCCGCCAGTCCCTCTTCGGAGACAACTCGGCGTTAAACAAGTGTAACGAAACCAAAAGAAACGACCGTGCCATGGATTGACAAACTCAGCTAAACAGTTACTGGCATAAGAGCATTCTCTCTCTCTCTCTCTCTCTCTCTTGATTTTTGTTGTTGTTGTTTCATGTTGTTTAACATAAACATACCCGTTGTTGCAAAATGAATTGAGTAAATTGTGCTTGTGAGCATTTACCATAAGCTTAGCTTGTTGAATGCTCATACAATGATTTTGATTGTCCATATTTTCATGAATGTAAATAAACTTTGCTTAAACCAACGTGCAACACGGCGGGTCACGCGCAAAGCACTCAACTGACACCGTACCTGAGACTAGCGGATGGACTAGAGGGGTGGAACTCACTGCCCTATGAATTACATCACTCTGATTCTGCTCCTGCTGCCAGATCTGCTCTCAAGACCCATCTGTTCCAGTCTGCATGCAGTATCCGATTCTACCTCATCTTCCCTGCTAATGTGTTGCGATTCTTTCGCATTCTGTGTAGCTACTGCTTGTAAGTCAGCGTCTGCGTGCGTGCGTGCCTGTGTGGGCGCACGTGGCTGTGTGTGCGCACGTGCGTCCGTGTATGTGTTTATGAGTGCGCGCACACGCGTGTGTTTTTGCGCTGTTATAATATGTGAGCATCTATGTGATGTTCGTAGAATCTCTGAATGTGTGAATGACATAATTATCATATTGCATTGTTATAATTTACGATGTATTAGCAGTCGGTGTTGATTTAAATATTGTTCTGCTTGATTTTGTTACATTATTTATTTTTGTACACGTATACATGTAGTTTGTGAAACGCATAGTGCTCGTGGTAGATTATGTGATCAACAACTTTCCGTTATTAGTGTAATAGTCACAGATCACCAGCCGTGCAGTTTGTCTTGGAGCTCCGAAGCTGTGTGAGATTCGAGGTGGCCGTCCTGGGCGTCCCTCTAATATTAACAGTCTTACGGTCTCTTTAGACGTAAAGTAACACTGACCTTGAACTCGGGTTTGTCACAACTTGCATACGAGCCTGAGTGCTAGGACACATTCTTTCTAAGCACGAAACAGTAGCCGAAGTCGAGGTGGCCGTCCTGGGTTGACCGTCCCTATGACTGACAAGCCTTATAGTATCTGTGGACGTAAAGCAGCACTGAACTTGAACTCAGCTTGTCACAACTTGCGTACAAGCGTGACATCTAGGACACGTTCTTTTCTAAGCACGAAACAATAGCCGAAGTCGAGGTGGCCGTCCTGGGTTGACCGTTCCTAAAGTCCGTTCTTAATTGGGCGAAGTGTTTGTTCGCCGAACATACTTCGGACAGTTCGACGAACTATGATTCGTTTCTTAATTGAACTTTTACTTCGCCGAACATGGTTCGACGAATAATATTTCGTTCTTAACTGGCTTATAATGAGATGCAAGCTTCGGCCCGAACTTGCGGCAGACGCGCAGCAGACAGCATGATCCAAAATGTAGGCTAAAGTCAAGTCAGGTCAAGTCAATATATTTTAATCGTCCCTCACAGGGTAACTCAGCTAAGTACTATATCATTCTGGGTCCTAGAGACAAGGCTGCGTCTCCCATGAGCCAACAAATAAAAGAATCCACTCCGAAGCGAGTGAAGTACCCAGCGACACAGTCATCCATTTTTTAAAAATGTCTTCCTCATCCACAAGAGAGTTCTTTGCTCTCAGCCAATCAGAGACAAGGTTCGTCGAATAGGGCGAATATTCCCAGAACATGCTGAGCGAAGCTTTTTGGACCCCGAATACAGTTCGACGAATACTCCGAACTACTTTCGCGAAGCAAAAGTTCGCCCACTTAAGAACCAACTATATTCGCCAAATACTCCCAACTATGTTCGCGAACAAATGTTCGCCCAGTTAAGAACGGGCTTCTTAGACTAACAGTCTTTGTAGTATCTGTGGACGTAAAGCAACACTGAACTTGAACTCTGTCACAACTTGCGTACGAGCGTGACTGCTAGGACGCGTTCTTTCAAAGCACGAAACAATAGCCCAACTTCGCGGAGGTCTGTACGGGCATGAGTGAGCAACGCACAGTTAGTGCTAAGGCCTGGCAGAGAGATACTACGTAGTGTGTATAGATATATTGTCTCTGGGCCTGGCTGGGGAATACTCGGTGAGGAACGTGCAGCTGCCCACCGTGTCTGGTATACCCTAGTAAGTACTTTACACAACACAACAGCTGAGGCAGCGTGGGTAGGGTGGGGGTCTTGTTTGGGGTTTTAACGTCCCGTCAACCGCACAGGGTCACATCAGGACGAAATCACACACTGACAAATATTTGTACACCAGTTCGAAACACCAGTCACCAGAATCGCAAGTTCGTCTAATTCACTGTTGTAACGCCAAAAAGAAGAAGAAGAAAAAGAAAAGAAAGAAAAAAAAGAAAAAAGAAAAAAAGAGACCCTGCCATCCATCTATCTCAGTATCAATGCACAACAACACGTGTTTTGGTACGTCAAAAAGCAATTTCTATTCCATCGCTTGGTACCTATTTACAATCCGTTGGAACTCACCCCAGGAACCTGCTTAAATCGTTAATTGTGACTATGAGTCGGGTGACCTGTTTTACTCCGCGGGTCCACACGGAAACTGCATTAGTTATAACAGTTAAAAAGTAGGGAGAGGATTTAGAAAAAAATGAAGGTGAATGAACCGGGAAGATAGAAATTAGGACAAGGAAGAAATTCCTACTGTATGCGGAGGGGCATAATTTTGACAAATGGACGAGGCAGGTGTGAGAGTCGAGGTGGCCGTCCTGGGCTGTCCGTCCTAACGAGCCTTCTGGCTTCCGTGGACGTTAAGCTGTATTGAACCATGCTTCGGCATTGGTCCCAGCTTGTCCCTAATATGTCAACTGACATCTGAGGACATTAAGCGACACTACCTACCTATCTACCACCTCCATACCCCCCTTCTCCCCGTCCCTAATACGCCTCATGGTTTCTGTGGACGTTAAGCACCATGTTTACATTACTTACTTTACTTAAGCGGACGACGTCGCCTCGATTCCCCCCGTTTCCCAGGCTCTCATTTCTCTTGCAAAGTTGTAGTTTATGGACACAGCTTTTTGACATTGCCTCTCGCAGTGAACGGAATGGCTCTTATCGCTGCCCTTCTTAATGCAGAATCATTCTGTGTGGCGTTAGGCACAGCGTTCCCCTCCGTCCCCCCATATCCTGGGATCTTGGTGCCCACCAGTACCTCTCCGGTGACAACTCGGCGTTAAACAAGTCTGACGAGCCGATGTCCGAACAGAAATGTGTCCGGGAAAGTTAAAGAAAAATTCATTGCCCGGTCCAGCAAGCTCGTGTACAAGTTAACATTACATACTGTATTAACTGTACGTGAAAACATTTCTAACTAAATGATTGCATGCTGCTTAGTGTAACTGAGCAGGGGTTGGTGGTGGTGGTGTTTGAACCTTGGGAAATGCTCACCAATAAAACATGAGACTGAGAACAGCATGTACATGTTTTAACATAAATATCTTCTTCGGGTACAACACAACCTACACAGAAGACATAATAAAAAGCGAAAAAGAGACTAGAAATGATGTCCCTTGCGACAAACTATCTGTCCTCTTCGCTGTTGAGTCTTCTGTTCAAGTTCTTCTGTTCCTGAAGAACACACTGGTGTAGACGTCAGTTTATGCGTTTCCTCTTGCGTCGGTGAGTAACATTCTCCAAGCTCTTTGGCACACGTCTATAATTACCACGTGTATTATATGCAAAGACTTCGATCAGACAGCAGCTATCATCAGTTGCATTTCTGAATGGTATCTTTCTGTATTGTTATGAAGATGCAGGTTGCATCGGCTGAATCGGCTCGTCCTGAAAATCGGGTTCATTCCAGTGGTCTCTTATTGATCGTTATTTATATGTGGGATCGTTAATATAAATCAGCTGCCTGCGGCCATTGTGTCAGCGTCTTGTATCCCTAACCTCGCGTGGGTCTGTGATCGACTTCCTGCGTTGGCAGTTCCTTTGTTCTCAACGGCCAAGTAGAGCGAGCCGTTAGCCAACTGTGGCAGAAACATCGGTGAATGGATCATAAGGCTCGGCGCACAAGAGTGCCAAACACTTTTGCCCCGTTCCTTGGTTTTCTGTGAAGTGAATTTGCTTTTGGTTTAAGTTCTGTTCTTGCTTTTACGTACTGTTGTTTTCCCTTTTCTCCAGTTTTGCTCTGTCATTCTGTTTGCCTTATACTTGTATAATTGTATATATATATATATATATATATATATATATATATATATATATATATATATATATATATATCTGCCATTTGAGAAAAGAAGATGAAAGGGGGGAAGATGACAACTAAGAAGGATTCTGTTTGGAAGACAGTCACGGCCAGATCATTTTTGTTTGTTTGTCTGTTGTTGTTTTTAAGCCCATTTGACAATGTATGTTATGTCAGGGAAAAGCATAATATGAATCAAAAAGTCTACGGTCATTGAATATTATAATACACATACACAATTCATTCGCACAATTATTTCAGGACTTCCCATCTTTTGAGATTCTAGGGGGTAGAATGATCCCTGTCTTGCAATTTCAAAGATACCCTTTCACCCTCCTCCAAACATTCCAAGGGGTATCCGCTATTTTGTTTTTGTTGTTCTTGTTTGGGTTAAACATTTTTTATTTGCAAGTTGGTGTCTCAGGGCTCTCCCTTTCTGTGTGAGTTCAAGAATAAGATCATCAAATTTGGAATCGGAGAGATCCTGCAAAAGCCACTTCAAGCTAGGCGGAGTAAAAAGCGCTGCTGCAGAAATCTCAACCTTCTCCAGAGATTTCTGCACATTAGCTCGGCACTGCTTTGCCGGTACTGCATCCTCGAGGTCACTGCTTTTCTGACGTTTCGTCGGCGCTAAATGTTGAAAGTTCACGGAACCCAGCGTGACTTTTTCTCTCCTCGTAAGCTTGATTGTTGGAGCATGACCGGATCACTTTTTTTGGTTTTGTGCAAGCACGGCATTTCATTGTTTGGCTGTCCATGTCGTAGCCATGCACTCCTGAGACCCTGTGAACTACGAGTCTTATTTTTGCTGTAGGCCGACTGGATTCGGGTTCACTGCTTCGTGGTTGAATTAACCGCTTCAGCTGAATCTTCAGAGTGCTTTTGCTTTCGGTTTGGCGTACGGATTAGCCATGCCTTAAGTAAACATGGTGCTTAACGTCCACAGAAACCTTAAGGCTTATTAGGGACGGGGCTATGGAGGTGGGGGAGAGGGAGATTATATACCTATCGCTACACTGTCACCACCAGAATGACTTCTGCATTAATGTGGGCAGCGATGAGAGACATTTTAATGTTTCATAATTGTGAGGGACAAAGTCACAAGACAGTGTTCACAGACCACAGAGAAAGGACAGCCGAAGCAGATTCGAACCGAGGTCCCTCTGCTTACCAGCCTACCGCCTTACCGCTAGGCCAAACCGGCTCACACCCATGCCTTTAGCGTCATTGCGATTTTATAAACGCACGCACAGTGCTCACATTCAGTCACAGCTCATTAATTTTTATTGGATGAGTGACAGGCCGCAAAACCAATGAAAACCGAAAAAAATATATTAATTTTTAGACAACAATTTTGATTGACAGCGCGTGACCTCTTTGCTTGTTCCACTGCAGCTCAGACAATGTTTTGGACTGTAGTGTCAACACTGGTTTGTTCGCCTCGGTGAAAAATCGGTGGTCGTCGTCACCCGCCAGACGTGACAGATTTTTAAAGGGTATTTTCACTCCTTACTGCGGATTTTAAACAGTATATTTCACACATAGAATGAAAGTCTAAACGATGAATTTGAGGTCCCAGTGCGTGAAGAGCTACGAATTTCGGGAGCCCTGCTGACCTAAAGTGCATGTTTACTTGAACTTTACACTACGTGCTGAAGAATACAGCGTACGATTCACACCAGACATACTGAAGTGACACCTAGATGTCAGTAACTTGGTACTTTACGCCCAAAGGTAAACATGGTGCTTAACGTCCATAGAAACCATGAGGCTTATTAGGGAGGGAGAAGGGGGGGGGGGGGGTATGGGGGGGGGGGGGGAAGAGGGAGATTATATACCTATCGCTACACTGTCACCACCAGAATGATTCCTGCATTAAGATGGGCAGCGATGAGAGCCATTTTAATGTTTCAGTAGAGAGTGATGGACAAAGTACAAGGCAGTGTCCACAAACCACAACCTTTTTGAAGAGAAAGGAGAGCCGAAGCGGTATCGAACCGAGGTCCTTCCGCTTACCAGCCTACCACCTTACCGCTAGGCCAAACCGGCTCACGCTTTACGCCCAGTCAGCCATTACGGTTATATCAGGGCGAGTGACACCCATATAAGCAATCGTGTCAACTGCACAATGGTAGGGCGGAGCCCCCCAACTCAAAGGGCGCGCCACTATTTTTAACATAAGAAGCAGTGTATTACATATATAACCACAGCTGCGCTTTGGCAGTCCCCACGCGTTCAAATTTCAGTTCCCCAGTGCACTGGCACAGACGAATAATAATAATAACAATAACTTTCATATAGCGCTATTCTCTGATGATCTACACTTTTAAGTAGCGCTATTCTCTGACGATCTACCTTCACTATACAGATATACAATAATAACTTTTATATAGCGCTATTCTCTGGTGTTCTACACTTTTATGTAGCGCTATTCTCTGACGATCTACGTTCATTATATAGTTATAATAACTTTTAAATAGCGCTATTCTCTGATGATCTACACTTTTAAGTAGCGCTATTCATTGATGATCTACGCAAACCCACTGCGCTCTACATACCGTTCTCTCACATTAAAAACCTACAGTAAACAGACTTGAAATTCTAGTAAGAGCCCATTTCTCAAAAATTCAAACAGGCGCTCTGGCAGAAACCAATCCCCTGTTATGAGGCCCGCCCCAGCAAATAATTGTATGCACATATTAAACAACACGAACCCACCAGAGAGAAGAGAAAAAGCTGTCCTGGAAAATTCCTAGAAATTAATACAAAATCAAGAAATTAGTATCAGTCTGTACGCGTCATCTCTCTCTCCCTCTTTTCACACACACACACACACACACACACACACACACACACACACACACACACACACCCTACACACACACACGACAATCTGGCTTAGGTATTGATTTAGCAGTACAGTTATATCGAAGGGTGTTACTGCTTAAGGGAATGAGATGTGAGAAGTGTTTTGACAGCGCACGAAGCAGAAGAATGTCTAATGCTGTGAAGGAGTTTGTTCGACGTACAAGGCCTACGAAATCAAAAAGCTCTTTGTCTATTCAGTTTATGTTTAAAAATAACATAAAATTAAAGGCTTAATTACCCCCCCCAAAACAACAACAACAACAACAAAAAACACCACCAACAACAACAACAACAAACACACACACACACACACACACAAACAACAACCCTGAAATCTAACAGTACATAAACAGTAATAATAGTGCAATACAAGCGTTTGAGTGGCTCCGCAAATTTAGGAGTCTAAATTTATGGTGATTTTTGGTGTTCTATATGAAGTGCAACTTTTTTATGCTCAGGTTACTAAAGAATTAATTTCTGTGCAGAAAAAAATCCATATTCTCTAAGAAAACCTGTTACTGACCAACTTAGTCAATATTTAATTGCACATATATGTATATTCAGAAGTAGACAATCTAACAGTAACATTACCAGTAAACAGTAATAATGCCGTGCAATGCAGAATTTGAGTGGTTCCACAAATTTATGAGTCAAAATTTATGGTGATTTTGTGTGTTCTATATGAAGTGCAAGAAGAAAAAAAAAAGAGAGATTTTTTTTTTTCAATATTCACAGAGCAAACCTGTTACTGACCAATAGTTTACCAAACTATTAATGTATATTTGTATACATATATATAAATGTTGATTATCCATTGTGGAAACAGGTGTAGTGATCTATATTCTATCATTGTGCTATATTTGTTAGAATGGGGAAAACTGAAGCATCATTAATTTTTATTTATTTATATATTTGGCTTCAAAAATTTACGCTGATAGGCACCGACATAACGTATTGAGAAAAAAAAAACCCATTCAGTTTACCTTTTTGAAAAAGTGGCTAAGACTGGCCATGCTTCCAGTTTTGCACATCAGGAGCTCTTGCCGGGCGACCCGTCGTCCAGCATCCCTTCTCCAGTCTACCCGGACACTTTTCGAGTTCCGCGGCGGACGAGATGCGTCACTGAACGAGTCTAGTTCAATGCGATAGTATAGTAGTATTACACGCCCCGGTCCACACTGACAAAGACTGCACACACTGTGCCTTCGCGCTAGTCTTTGGTGGCGGCGGGCAGGTTCGGCTAGTTTGCCTGGTCAGTGTAGCGTGTCATACAGCGTTGTACGACGAAAATTAATGTCAGTCCCTCCTCCTCTGCTGGGGAAAATGTGTCCTGTTTGGACACTGAGACAGAAAAATAAGTTGGGTCGCCTTACTGAGACGCCGACTATAAGGCCGTGGGAAGTCAGCTGTGTCCGGTTCGGCCAAAACGGCTGTCGGTCCCGGAACTCAAAAGAAAACGGCGATACACACCTCACAGCGAAGCTACGTAAAACAAGCAGGCGAAACTGTTATCCAACACTACCAACGTGTGTTTACGTAACCGAGGTGATGCAAACACTGACTCAGTGACAAAAGCGCAGCGCGGTATGTACTCAGCAAGTCGTAAACCGCTTCTTCCACTACCACAGAGGTCCCGAATGATCAACAAGACTTATTCAAGCGTGTTTCGCAAGCCGATGTGTCAATTCAGCCGGATTTACCACAAGACACCAACTCAGTCGGGACTCAGTCCAACGAGTTTCACCGCCACTCTCCGGTAAGGCCTGGGTGTTGTCCACCTGCGCGAAGTAGCACTTTTGCGACACCCGAGCGCGGGCCACTCCGGTAGCTGTTTGGCCTTCGACCACCGTAGCAGCAAAGCTGGCTGAACAACCCTGACTGGGAAAGAGCGGGTCAAACAGAAACTACACGTCCTGGGCAAACTTTGCCTCCTGGAAAGTGTGGTGTGTCACAGACAGCTTTGGCTCCGTGTCAGCGGTGCGTAAAGCAGTCGGTTTGCCCACCGCCTTTACAGAAATAGCAACCGACCACAAAAGAGGTCACATGACTGGGAGTTTTTCCGGTCACGACGACGTGACGAAACTTGGGGTGTGAGGCGCGGCGAAGGGGCAAGACTGACTGAGGCGGCTCTTTGTTATTTGTGCTGTATTTCGGTGATAAATGACGTTCTGTTGTCCATTTTTTTGAGGGGGTGGGGGTGGGAGATGGGTGGGAGGTACTGAACAGGAGATCAATGCTCACAAACTGTTACCGTCTGCGGCTGAAGCGCTGTGTTCACCGTGGCAGAGAAATAAGCAAGAGGAAATGGAGAATAAAACGAGTTGCACCCCTTGGTGGCCCTCGTTGCAGCGGGAGGATTGATTTGTTATTACGTTGCTAGGAATGCGCCGTGTCTCGCCCGGGGTGAACCGTTGAACACGGAAACAGTTGCGGGAGAGTGCCCAACCGTCAGTCCATCAATGTTTTATCATATCCTGTGGCGCTATATCTGTCGCCGGAAAAAGAACAACAACAATTGACCCAGAAAAGAATAAACTAGTAAAAAAAAAAAAAAAAAAAAATCCGAAACAGTCCGCCGTAGCCGGCCTGTTGACTGGAAATGAAACGCGCGTGTCTTTTGAGGGTTTGTCCACAGAGGATTCCAGTGACTGGCGGATTTTCACAGTAGCTAGCAACAGTCACCAGTGGGACGTTGAGAGAATTAACAAGAAAAAGAAAGAAAGAAAGAAAGAGAGAGAAAAGAAGAAGAAGGCAAAAAAGCCAAAAAGAAGGGAGTGATGGGGTTGGGGGGGTCGGAGGAGTCAAATACATGATAATGCAGTTTGTGATTAGCTGTCCCCATTTTATTCAGCGTCGATTGGCAACAACAATTATAAAAAAAAAAGACCCTCCGGAAAAGAGAGAGAGAGAGAGAGAGAAGAGAGAGAGAGAGAGAGAGAGAGAGAGAGAGAGAGAGAGAGAGAGAGAGAGAGGGCACAAAGTGTGTGTGTGTGTGTGTGTGTGGTGTGTGTGTGTGTGTGGGTGTGTGTGGTGTGTGTGTGTGAGAGAGAGAGAGAGAGAGAGAGAGAGAGAGATGAGAGAGAGAGAGGAGGAGAGAGAGAGAGAGAGAGAGAGAGAGAGAGAGCAACAAATGTGTGTGTGTGTGTGTGTGTGTGGTGTGTGTGTGTGTGTGTGTGTGAGAGAGAGAGAGAGAGAGAGAGAGAGAGAGAGAGAGAGAGAGAGAGAGAGAGAGAGAGAGAAGAGAGAGAGAGAGAGAGAGAGAGAGAGAGAGAGAACAAAACAAATGTGTGTGTGTGTGTGTGTGTGTGTGTGTGTGTGTGTGAGAGAGAGAGAGAGAGAGAGAGAGAGAGAGAGAGAGAGAGAGAGAGAGAGGAGAGAGAGAGAGAGAGAGAGAGAGAGAGAGAGAGCAAAATGTGTGGTGTCGGCGGAATGTGTGTGTGTGTGTGAGAGGAGTATGAGTAGGGGGAGAGAGAGAGAGAGAGAGAGAGAGAGAGAGAGAGAGAGAGAGAGAGAGAGTTCTGTGGACATATTATGATATTGATACTGGTTGAAATGATCAAAAACCGGACACATTTTCAGGCGCGCAACACCTGCTGTCGGCTGGGTACACATCAACATCCCGTGTATAGAAACTGAGAGAGTTTTTTATGACGATCTTCGTCAGTCGCTAGTGAATACGGCAAAGTCAGTGACTTCAACCGGACACATCACTGATTCAGCCACCACCTTCAAAGATAAACACACGGGAGTAGATAATGATATCCGCGTGCACAGAGGCACCCAACATCGGATCGGATTTTCTTTCTGCCTTCAATTCTTCTTCTTCTTCTTCTTCTTCTTCTCTCTCTCTCTCTCTCTCTCTCTCTCTCTCTCTCTCTCTCTCTCTCTCTCCCCCCCCCCCCCCCATTTTTTCCTTCTATTCTTTATTTTCTTCTACAGTTTTTTTTTCTTCTCTCAGTTGTTGGCTCGACCGGTTCAGAATGTTCGTAGCAGATATCGTCAGTCAAAAACAAAACAAAAACAAAGGAAATACAAAAACAAACACAAACAAACAAATAACAAAACCGACAACCCCCCCCAAAAAAAAAAAAACAACAACCAAAAAAAACCTTCCCCCTCCCCAAAACACACCAACCAACCAACCAACCGACCACCACCACCACCACCACCACCACCACCACCACACACACACACACACACACACACCACACACACACACACACACTAAAACACACACATCAAACAAACACAACAACACACACAACAAAAACAAACGAACAAACATTTCCGAGTCAGGTGCCTGTGCCAGTGTGTCGCCCTACCCACCGGGGCATCAGGGAACAGACGCACGAGACACAAGTGCACCACGTACAAAGAGTAAAGGGAAACAATCGCAAAAGGCTACACACAACAACGCACTGGCTTTGCTTGCAAGTTAAAATCGCCCGCGCGGACGTCCAGCGTGTGACACAAAGCGGGCGCAGAGAGAACTTTATCATACAGGCATAAAGGTGTAGCCTACACTGTAGGCAGATACGATATGCCAGTCGGCCAGCTCTCGAACAGAGAGAGAGAGAGAGAGAGAGAGAGAGAGAGAGAGAGAGAGAGAGCGAGAGAGAATTGATTGATTGAGATTTTTTTCCAACGGTGAAGATATAGAAGGAAAGAGAAGAAAAGAGAGAGAGAGAGAGAGATGAGATTGATTGATTGATAACATTTCTGGTGAGAGAGAGAGAGAGAGAGAGAGAGAGAGAGGGGAGAGAGAGTAGTGTTAAATGTTTAAAAAACTTGGAGTATATCAGGAGGAGAGAGAGAGAGAGAGAGAGAGAGGAGAGAGAGAGAGAGAGAGAGAGAGAGAGAGAGAAGAGGTAGTTTTTACGCCAGTCAACCATTGCGGTTATATCAAGAGAGAGAAAAGAGAGAGAGAAGAAGAGAGACCAGAGAAGATGCAGAGAGTGAAAGAGAGAGAGAGGAGAGAGAGAGAGAGAGAGAGAGAGAAGTGTTTTACCCAGTCAACCATTGCGGTTATATCAGGGCGAGAGAGAGAGAGAGAGAGAGAGGGAGAGAGAGAGAGAGAGGGTTAGCTAGTCTTGGATTTTAGCGTCCAGTCAACCGCACAGAGTTGACAATAAAACGGGAGAATGAAAGACTATTTTAAATCACGTAATTATTTGGGTGGTGGGGGAGGGGTAGGGTGGTGGGCTGGTGGTAGCTAATTCTTGGATTTTAGCGTCCCGTCAAACACATAGGGTCACCTCAAGACAATGAAACACTATTTAAATCAACATTTGTGGAGAGAGAGAGAGAGAGAGAGAGAGAGAGAGAGAGAGAGAGAGAGAGAGAGGGGAGTGAATGAAGATGAATCAACTTTATTTTACGAGGTTAGTGTAGAAAAGACTCGAGGTCTTTTTACATCCAGCCTCGCCATAGAAACATATAATAGGCAGAGAAAAGAGAGAGAGAGAGAGAGAGAGAGAGAGAGAGAGAGGAGAGAGAGAAGAGAGAGAGAGAGAGAAAAGGAGACTCGTGATATTTAACGCCCAGTCAACCACAGAGGATCATACTGGGGCGAACAGACAGATATATTAACCTAACCATGTTTACCGTCGTAACCCCCCCCCCCTCCCCCCTCCCCATATAACTATGCAATGGAAGCGAGTGGATACCGTGCGAGAACAAACATGCCAGTGACAAGTTCAGTGGTGCTTTACGTCCATACAGACCATAATGACAATAAATTAGTCACGGGGAGCCTCGACTTTCACACAGCTCCTGAGCTGGTCTGCCAGTGACGAGACACACGACCTTTTAACGTATTGACGCACGCAATGACATGTGTACACACGAACAACAATACAACTATAATAAACCTTCCCACCGTGGCAGGGGATGTAGCTCAGTGGTAGAGCGTTCGCTTCGCATGTGAAAGGCCCCGGGTTCAATCCCCGGCATCTCCACTTCTTCATTTTTTTTTTCTTTTTTTTTTTCTCGATTTGGTCAACATGTATTTCATACTTCACAACGATTCATTGAAAAACACAAGACCAGTTCAGCTGTACAACAAGCAAAATGGCTTGGTACAGCCCCTAACATTAAGAAAGACAGTCACAAACATAGCTTTTTTAAGGACAACTTGATGAACGGTGATAAGAACATAAAATGAAGCTGAGTTGCAATGTGAAAATCGAGGGGGCCGTCCTGGGCTCCCCGTCCATAATAGTGCTTATGGACTCTGCGGACGGAAAGCAATGTTTAAAATGGAACTTGATACGCACTTCCGCCTCGCAGCCATCAGAAACACATCACTAAGATTAGTGCAGTTAGTATCTATTCACGTGGTGGGCTCCAGTACACACACACACACACACACACACACACACACACACACACACACACACATACACAGGCACGCACGCACGCACACACGCACACGCACACGCACGCACACACACACCACACACACACACACACACGCACATACACACATACACACACACGCGCACGCACGCACGCACGCACACACACGCACGCACGCACACACACACATACGCACGCACGCACGCACGCA
>JABMCL010003562.1:177500-180000 GCA_018857735.1 Alviniconcha marisindica
TCACTTTGTGTTGTCGGAAATATACGTTTTACTACTTCACTGCCAGTAGCACTACGCTGTTCGAGCGTTCGTTCACAGCCAACAGCACTACGCTGTTCGAGAGCTCGTTCACTGCCAGTAGGACTACGCTGTTCGAGATTTTGTTCACTTCCAGCATCACTACGCTGTTCGAGAGTTAGTTCACTTCCAGCAGCACTACGCTGTTCAAGAGTTCGTTCACTGCCAGTAGCACTACGCTGTTCGCCAGCTCGTTCACTGTCAGCTGTACAGCTCGTGGTGCCGGGTTCACCATGAGGTCCACTGTGAGAACAGCCGCGTTGACCGCTCACTTCCTGTGTCCTGTGGTCCCGCCTTCGAGCTGCCGAGGTTATACCATCTCCACCAACTCGCTCACTGTCAGCTGCACAGCTTGTGGAACAGGGTTCACCATGAGGTCCACTGCGAGAACTGGACCCGCGTTCATCGTCCGCTTCAAGTGCATTGTGGTCTTGTCTCTTCTGAAGCGTCCTTGTCACAACACCATTACTATCATCAGCTGCAGTTTTCGGCACTTCTTCTTTCACGGCCCCGATATTCGCCTGTGGCTTTTCACTGTTGACCGGCAGTGGTGGTGGTGGTGGAACTGTCGCTGAGCTGTTTCGGTCTTCAGGTGGTGCACGTGCGCTGGAGCATGCGAGGAAACCCGCCGGTGAGCCACCCGTCCTCGCACAACTTTGTTTGCGCTGTCCACCGTCGTGCTCACCGTGCTCACCGTGGTCTCCGATACGCGGAACTGCGTTCACAGAACGCTGACCCTCGCTTCCGCTCACAGCATTTCGCTCCGGCTCAGCCGCCAGCGACGAAGAAGAACGCTCACCCGAACTTTGATTTCCACCCTTCTCTCGCGTCACGGATATTTCACCGCGGGGAGTCTCGTTTGGGCCCACGTGGTCTCCGCAATTTCCCGCGCTTGCGGAACTGTCTGGGTTCCTCGCGACGTTCTGCAGAAGCGTTTCCATGGCTCCGGCAGACAGCTTTAGCGTCTCTTTTCTCTCGTGCCCTGTGTCGTGTCCGATGCGGCGATTGGGGCGATAAATAGCACCGGGTTTGTTTGCTAGGCTCAGCGATCGGCTGTCAGCAGCCGCATCCCGCCTCGATTTTTACCTGGAAAAACATGGATTGTGTCAGAAGCTTATACAAATGACATTTCTCAAATTGTCCCTCAGCTGATAATGATTTCCGCGTTTGCGTGGGCATGTCTTCACCCTTTTCTCGATCATGCACTGTGCACACAGGAAAGAATATTGGACTGGTAAATATAAATGTTTGAAATGCCATAAGGTTGTTGGTGAGCCCGTGAATCTTTTATGGTATCTTTATTTTGAACTCGAATGCTTTTTCTGGTCGTTGTTCAGACAAAGAGTATGCAAGCAGAATTGCCTGTTTCCTGTACTTATTCGTTGAACTTATGATTACGATGAATGAATAAATTTTTGTTTAAACCAAGCAGAATTGCCACGCTAAGTTTCATATAGGTAGGGTAGACTATAATCAGGGTCTGCTCTATAGACAGTGTGAATATCTGTATCACACCTGGAACCATCTTCCCCAAGACATCAGGCACTTTATGCTACTCTCTTCCTTCAAAAGCAAACTCAAGACATTTCTCTTCTCAGAATATTTCAGTTAAGCAATATTGTCTTTGTGTACATTGTGTGTGTGTGTGTGTGTGTGTGTGTGTGTGTGTGTGTGTGTGTGTGTGTGTGTGTGTGCGCGCGCGCGTGCGTGCGTGCGTGCGTGCGTGCGAGCGTGCGTGCGAGCGTGCGTGCGTGCGTGTGTGCATCTTTTACGTAGTTATGCTTGAACTTTTGTTGATGTCTACATTATGTGTTAGCTTTTGTTAAACTGCTGATAACGTTTTCTATCTCGATGTACATTATGTGTGTCATAGTATGCTTATTCAGCGCTTTGAGCCGCAGGGTAGGCGCTTTACAAATTTCCATTACTATTATTAATAGACTACAATCAGGGTCTGATCCATAAGACGGTCTTCTCTCTCTCTCTCTCTCTCTCTCGCTCGCTCGCTCGCTCGCTCTCCCTTCCTCCCTCTATCTGTGTGTTACGTTTGTTGTTATTTTAATGTAATTTATTGACATATTTTGTTATTTTGATAAGTTTAAGATCAGTCTGATGCCATTTTTTTTTTAAAGCACACGAATTTAAGCACACGTCAGTTTGTCTTTGCATTTGAACACATTACGTCGCCATGTCCACTCAACAACCTACTCGTACTGAGTTTGCTCACAAATTATCGAAGTGAGCTGAAAGAATCTGCCAACCATTTTTAGGCTAATGGACAGAAATAGGTATGCGTTTGGGTAGCCTTATGAAATGACTCATTTGACCCTCTCTGTCTGCCTGTCTCTTCGTCCAATCACTTGTCTAAATGTAATCTAGCCATCTTCGTACAATCACTTGTCTAAATGTAATCTAGACATCTTCGTCCAATCACTTGTCTAAA
>JABMCL010003562.1:185000-195000 GCA_018857735.1 Alviniconcha marisindica
AGCGGATGGCTCCACGTTGGGCTCTATAATTATACAGAACTAACGGAGAACAGGGCCTACTTTGCACAGCTGAACACAAAACCTAGTCTCATCACATTAAGAGACTATGTTGCTGTATTACACGGAGGAGCCAATCCAGCGGATGGCTCCACGTTGGGCTCTATAATTATACAGAACTAACGGAGAACAGGGCCTACTTTGCACAGCTGAACACAAAACCTAGTCTCATCACATTAAGAGACTATGTTGCTGTATTACACGGAGGAGCCAATCCAGCGGATGGCTCCACGTTGGGCTCTATAATTATACAGAACTAACGGAGAACAGGGCCTACTTTGCACAGCTGAACACAAAATCGTACACCTAGTCTCATCACTGGAGACTATGTTGCTGCATTACACGGAGGAGCCAATCCAGCGGATGGCCTCACGTTGGGCCCTATAATTATACAGAACTAAAAGAGAAGAGGGCCTACTTTGAACAGCTGAACACAAACTCGAACAGTTGGTCTCATCACAAGAGACTATGTTGTTGCATTACACAGAGGAGATCGAGGAGATGGACCCACGTTGGGTCCTATAATTATACACAACTAACAGAGAAGAGGGCCTACTTTAATGATGATGATGATGATGATGATGATGATGATGTGGGGTTTAATGTCCTCGGATGTCGGACTGACATATTAGGGACAAACTGTAACGCTTACTTTGAACAGCTGAACACAAAATTGAACAATTGGTTTCATCACAAGAGACTGTGGTTATGGCATTACACGGATGGCCTCACGTTGGTCCCTGTAATAATACAGAACAGAGAAGAGGGCCTACTCTGAACAGCTGAACACACAATCGTACAGAATCAACACACCAAGGGGGTTAATCAGCGCTCGAAATACGTAACACAAGTACAACAACAAAGACCTGAGTCGCCTACGGTAACTCTCACCTGGCATGCGCGTAAATACGAGGTACATAAACTCCACCAGAGGTTCTTACTCAGATGTACTGTACACAATCGTACAGTTGTGGCATTAAACGGAGGAGCCGATCCAGCAGACAGCATCACGCTGGGCCCTATAATTATACAGAACTAAGAGAGAAGAGGGCCTCCTTTGAACAGCTGAACACAAAATCGTACAGTTGGTCTCATCGTAAGAGGCTGTGTTGTGGCATTACATGGAAGAGACGATCCAGCCGATGGCCCCACGTTGGGCCCTATACTTACACAGAACTAACAGAGAACTGCCAGCGTGGCCGGGTAGCCTGGCGATGACACTGAACTGATCACCCAGGGTTCGCGTTAACCGGAAGTTTCGGATACTTTACCGGTTAAGATCAGCAAATACCGGAAACAAAATCAGCGATTGGCTGTTATTTTGATTGGGCGGTTTTACAAAACAAAAAAACAAAAACCCAACGTAGAGAGAGAGAGAGAGAGAGAGAGAGAGAGAGAGAGAGAGAGAGAGAGGAGAGAGAGAGAGAGAGAGAGAGAGAGAGAGAGAGAGGCGGTATGTTGTTTTGATCTAATTTGCTCATATTTCTGAACAAGGTATAAATTAATACTCATTGTTATTATTATTATTTGAAAGAAAACACTGTCACCAAATGCGAAAGTCCCACAAAAACAGTCAAACAAAGATGACACAGCATAGCAATTCAAGTACATCTAAGTGTTATTATTATTTGAAAGAAAACACTGCCACAAAATGCGAAAGTCCCACAAAAGCAGTCAAACAAAGATGACACAGTATAGCAATTCAAGTACATCTTACTGTGCCTCAAGTAGGACAAAGATAATTACAGACGAAATACTGATCTGCTTACGGCTGACAAACACCCTCTTTGTCCAATCAAAATTATGCAACACCACATGAATGCGGTATTGTTGTCCTCTACCTTCTTCTTCGGCAGAATCTACCATTGCATGCATCTTGATCTGTCATACTTATGTCGTTTTTATTGTGCACCCCGTTGTATGCTTAGGACCAGTATGGACACAAAGACATATATATATATATATATATATATATATATATATATATATATATATATATATATATGGTTGTTTCTTGACTGCAAATAAGTTTGTTTGTTTTTAACATAAATTTCTGTTGGTGCAACTTGCTGATACATGTTGTTAGCGTGACAATTGTAAGATCAGTCTAATATTTCTTATGTGGAAAGACTTTAAATGAAATAAATAAGGAAGAAGAATAATCCGTGCTTATTACGTTGAAAATTATTATGTTATTATTACGTTGAAAATTAAATTACGTTTTCAGAGAAGCCAGCTAGTGGTCCCATGGAGCAAACGCTGCGAGAACGGCTGTGGGACAACACGGAGCCGGACCTTTAGCAGAACATGCACAACTTTCATACAAGCAACTGAACTGACCATTTGAGGCAGAGAAGAAGAAGAAGAAGAAGAGCAGGAGGAGGAGGAGCAGGAGAAGAAGAAGAAGAAGAAGAAGAAGAAGAAGAAGAAGAAGAAGAAGAAGAGGAAGAGGAGGAGGAGGAGGAGAAGAAGAAGAAGAAGAAGAAGAAGAAGGGGGGAAGGAGGAGGAGGAGCAGGAGAGGCAGGAAAAGAAGAAGGAAGAAAAAGAAGAAGAAGAAGAAGAAGAAGAAGAAGAAGAAGAAGAAGAAGAGCAGGAGGAGGAGGAGGAGGAGGAGGAGGAGGAGAATAATAATAATAATAATAATAATAATAATGAATGAATGAATGAATGAATGAATGAAAGAAAATGTATATATAGCGCGTAAAAAATTCCACACAAAACCTTACGTGCCCACAGCACCAGATACACACAGTGCATACATGTAAGCCATCGTAAGCTAAAAACTACCAAAGGACACTCGCACCAATAAAGTATAAACAGCCCCCACCCATCCACCCCTTCCCCAAAATGCAAAATACATAGTAGTTAAATGTAGAAATATATACAGAGTTACAAATTATGACAACAGAAAAAAGAATCACACACACACACACACACACACACACACACACACACACACACACACACACACACACACACACACACACACACACACACACACACACACACACACAAGAAGAAGAAGACGAAGAAGAAGAAGAAGAAGAAGAAGAAGAAGAAGAAGAAGAACCTGAGAAGAAGAAGACGAAGAAGAGTTAGTTAGCTGATGCTTTGAGCCCAGGCAACCACATAGAGAAGAAGAAGAAGAAGAAGAAGAAGAAGAAGAAGAAGAAGAAGAAGAAGAAGAAGAAGAAGGAGGAGTAGTAGTAATAGTAGTAGTAGTAGTAGTAGTAGTAGTAGTAGTAGTAGTAGTAGTAGGAGGAGTAGGAGGAGGAGGAGGAGGAGAAACCCTTACTTTGTTGAAAACTTGTCATAAACCGTCGTGCACATCGCCTCAAACAACCTGCCGAAAGCCTTTCACACACACAAACTAAACTGAACTTCTTCAAACATCATTCTACAAGCTGAGCTGCATGCAGTTTTGTGCTGCTAAATCGAATAAGCTGAACCAAAGCCGAAAACAAAGAAACCGAGGAAACAAAATAACAGCTGACAACAACGACGACAACAATAGCAACAACAAGGACAAGGGCTTTCAAAGGCGCTCTTCTCTCACGAAAGCAGACTGTCCGTTAAAGAGTGTTGAGAGGGGACAGCACTCTGGGGCATATAAAACGTGGGGAGTGCGGACACAAACTGAGTTTATTGCACACTTGGCCGTTCCGTGCATTATTCATGTCAACGCCAATGTTGCCACGTGTGTTACCCCTCGTTTCCTGCATGATGAATATATGGAAACAGGCAGATATTTCGCTTCTTTGCACCCAGTCAGCATGCAGTGTCGGTTACCTGTAAATAATTCGGCTTTTTACCCTTCACTGCCATACCCCGCAGAATCCCTTTCAACAATCCCTTTCAACACAAGGGAGTTAATTAGCGCTCGAAACTCGTAACACAAACACAATAACACATAATAGCAAAGACCCGAGTCTCCTACAGTAACTCTCACCTGGCATGCGAGTAAATACAAGGTACACAAACTCCACCAGACGTACTTCTCGTGTTTGTGTGACGTATTTCGAGCACTAATTAACTCCCTTGTGTGTTGATTCTGCACGAGCGCTGTTTCAGATCATGCCCCACAGAGTTTGGATGCTTATAGCCAGATAAAACATGGGATAATTGTGCCAGTTCACACACGTTGTGATCGTAGTGTAACCCTGTTTTGAACCTAGATTTAACAGTGAAGCGAACATCTTTTCCTGGACTGAAGTTAAGGGGTTAGCGGGACGCACATCGAGACGCACCTGTTCAATAATTATTTATAAACTGTCTTTTTCACAGTCAGACGTGTGTGTGTGTGTGTGTGTGTGTGTGTGTGTGTGTGTGTGTGTGTGTGTGTGTGTGTGTGTGTGTGTGTGCAGTTGACTGTTGTACTGTGCGCGCGCACGCGCGCGTGTGTGTGTTTGTGCGCCCCCCCCCCCTCTCTCTCTCTCACCCCCCCCCCACCCCACACACACACACACACACACGCGCGCGCAGTGTACATCAGTCAACTAAAATCATTTAAGAACAAATTGGTGGTGTGACAAGCAAAAGTTTCATTCACTGTCCATGATAGTCATTTCAAGTTTGGAGAGGATTAAGAAAAAATGAAGCTGAATTTAACGGGAAGCTAAACAACAATAACAACGACAACAGACATAGTTCCCATCAGTACAGGAATCACACAAGTCTATATTCTGATCTACTCAAGACATAGAAGACTGTACATTCATTAGGTCTGAAATTTGTTTGATATTTTGTCAAGTTTTAGAAGATGATTTAATAATTTCTGCATCCGCTGCACCTCACCTCGGCTTTAATAATAATAATAATAAAAATAATAATAATACGTTAACACTTATATAGCGCCTAATCCAACTAGACTGGCTTAAGGCACTTCACAATTCAAAACATGAATGAACATCAGAATCAATACATTTCAGTTGGAAACGAATGCAGTAATGCTCCGCAAAACGACCGTCCTTAGGATTTGACTTCACGATGAGAGATAATCGTTTTCATCGCGAAAATCAAGGCACATGGGGAATATGGCCTCGCTCTGTGGGATTACCCTTATGCATCCTAATGGCTGGGCCTACGGTATTGACTTTGATGATAAAGACCACAAGACCTTAGACACTTCTCAACCCTTTCATCTTTTAAAGCCAAACTGAAACCCTTCCTCTTCTCACAGTATTTTCATCCCAACTAATATCAGTACCCAGTTTCTGCTGCAGTCGTTGTTTGTGTTTGTGTTTGTGTGTGTGTGTGTGTGTGTGTGTGTGTGTGTGTGTGTGTGTGTGTGTGTGTGTGTGTGTGTGTGTGTGTAGTGCATGTGCTTGTTTTTCCGTATAATACTTTATGTAAATTGTTTTGGTAGGACTGTGCTCTACATCTGTACGTAGAATATCATATTTAGGTTAATATGTGTTATGTGAGCGCTCAGGGCGTTGATGAGCGCATGATTATTATTATGATAAACAGAAAGACAGATAAAGATAACATCAGCTCCTTGTCTGTCCTCTTCTTTGCTTCCTTTTTCTTTTTGTTGTCTGTCGATCTTCTTACACCCGAAGAAGACAATTTTTGTCGAAAGCGCTTGTGTACTATTGTTTCCTTGTGTTTCGTCCCATTGGTGAGTGCATTTCCCTAGACCTGTTCTAAACAGAAAGACAGACAGGAAAAAATAAAATAAAATTAAAGCTCTTAAGGAAAAGTCAAACGCCTAAAGGGGTTGCTTTTTGTAACACGATCTAATGATAAGTAAGTAATTTGGTGTTTTACGCCCAGTCAACCGGTACGGTTATATTAGGGCGATGATCTAAGGATAACGACATTATTATTATTATTATCATTAGATATAGTGATACTGTCAACAGAGAGCAGAACTATGGCAATTATGATGAATGCATGATGACAAGATGACGGAGAAGTAGATGAAGAAAATCATAGAAGAAGAGAGAGAGAGAGAGAGAGAGAGAGAGAGAGAGAGAGAGAGAGAGAGAGAGAGAGAGAGAGAGAGAGAGAGAGAGAGAGAGAGAGAGAGAGAGAGACAGACAGACAGACAGACAGACAGACAGACAGACAGACAGACAGACAGACAGACAGACAGAGAAACAGACAGAGAAACAGACAGAGAAACAGAGACAGAGAGAGGGAGACAGACAGACAGACACAGACAGAGACAGAGAAACAGAGACAGACAGACAGACAGACAGACAGACAGAGAATGACGTCAAATAATCAAACAGGAAGCACTCCTCCAAGAACGTCAATCCGCTTCACACGTCTGTCAGAGTGATCGATCCTGTCTCTATCTGCACCACACGGACTAACCTGACATCCTCGACCGACTTGCGCAACAGTGCCGTGAAAAACGGACCAGATGTCTCAGACAAAGACAGGGGCATTTTGTGTAACACGAGCGTTGTGTGCATTGCGCGGTCAATCCGTGGGCTTACGTATGATAATTGTAATTATATGTAGGCCCGTGATCAACAGCTGCCCCAGAGCCTGGGAGAAATCAGAAGAGGGAAGTGGAGCTGGGCTCTCAGAGTGAGTTGGACGGTCTTTTGCTTCAGGTTCCAACAGCTGATCATTACGAATCAGTCTTTGTGACCCTGTTCCGCACAGCGTGTTGAAAGAGCAAGCTGCGGAGCACACAAGCCGTTAATTCGCACTGGCGGGGTCTCCACCTCCTTAACATTGCTGTTCTGGCGGTGGCTGACGGTCTCTTCGGTCTTTGCGGGTCGGAGCGCCGCCGGACGAGTTATTCACAGGTACACGACCCCCCCCCCCTCTCCCCCCCTTCCCCCACCACCACCTCATCCCAGTCCCTGATAAGCCGTGCGTGGCTGCTGTGGACGCAAAGCAACATGAAAGCAAGATCAATAGCTGCATTCATGGTCAACGACAGGCGTGCAGCACTGTGAATACAGGTACACGACCCCCCTCCTCCGTTCCCGTCCCTGATAAGCCGTATGTGGCTGCTGTGGACGTGAGAGCCGGTTTGGGCCTAGCGGTAAGGCTGTTAGGCTGGTAAGCAGAAGGACCTCGGTTCGAATCCGCTTCGGCTCTCCTTTCTCTTCAAAAGCTGTGGTCTGTGGACACTGTCTTGTGACTTTGTCCTTCACCATTAATGAGACATTAAAATGGCTCTCATCGCTGCCCATCTTAATGCAGGAGTCATTCTGGTGGTGACAGTGCAAAAGATATATAATCTCCCCTCCCCCCCCCCCCCCCCCCCCCCCCCCCCCCCCCCCCCCCCCCCCGCCTATAGCCTTATGGTTTCTGTGGACGTTAAGCGCCATGTTTACTTACCTGTGGACGTAAAGCAATATGAAAGAAAGATCACTCGCTGCATTCATGGTCAACGACAGGCGCGCAGCACTGTGAATACAGGTACACGAGCACCCCCTCTCCCCATCCATCCCCGTCCCTGATAAGCTGTGTGTGGCTGCTGTGGACGTAAAGCAATATGAAAGAAAGATCAATCGCTGCCTTCACGGTCAATGACAGGCGCGCAGCACAGGCGTCGGGTCTGTCCGAATTTGCCGTGTCAGTCGCGACACAATCTCTGACACACATAGCGGCTGTGTTGTGATGACGTAGCAGTAAGTGTGTGCGTCTTGCAGTGATGTGCAGTGATAGGCATTTATACAGTTCTCTCCGATTCGTCTACGCTAGAACTGTAATACGCTTGTATGTAATGTCAAAACAGTCAGACATCCCCATCAAAGAACGATTCAAGAACGATTTATTTACTCTCTCTCTCTCTCTCTCTCTCTCTCTCTCTCTCTCTCTCTCTCTCTCTCTCTCTCTCATGTCAAAACAGACATCCCCATAAAAGAACGAGTCATTTACTCTCTCTCTCTCTCTCTCTGTGTAATAAATAGAGATAATGACGGTAGTCGAGATTGTGAAAGAACAACGAGTATCTTACCTGTGTTCAGATCAGGTGCAGCGGCTCTAACGTACGTGATTACGAAACGCCGGACGTTCGGTTGGGCAGCACTCACAAGCCACGCAGGTGCAAGCATACTAAGCGATTGGTAACCCGTGACCAAAAAACGGGACCAACGTAATTTGTTTGTCCAGCAAATACTTTGCGACCTCGCTGTGCAAACTCAGGGGTGTGGGCCACGTACACCAGCCTCAAGTAGCCTATAGACACACGGCAACGCCAACGCAGTTATATATCATCGCGCTTTAGGTTTACTGCCTGATAACATATCGGCTTTGGGCAGTCGGAACAAAGCTAAAAACGATGTACCTCTTTGTTTTGCATCTGGCCTGCAGCGGTAGACTGTCTCACTCGTCAATCACCGTGGACCGCCTTCGCCCTGCCATATGGTTATACTGCCTTGATTCTTGTCTCGGTTTGACGTGTCAAAGGCACCCAAGGCCACAACGCCGCAGGAAGTTGAAGTCCTCCGAGACTGACCCAGCGAAGCATGTATACACTTCCTCCCTTATCTCTCAGACGCGTGGCCGTGAAGGTTCGCTGACCCTTCTCTAGAAGGGACATAATAATAATACCTAGCTAGGTGTTCCAGGTACAGTTTGTTATTGCGTCAGATGGCTATTTCCTCAAAAAACGAATCTTAACTTTGATTTTCTTATTAGCACGAAAGTGAAAGTGTTTTTTGTGTTCTTCTTCTGTTTCTTTTCTTCTTCTTCTTCTTTTTTTCTTCTTTTTTTTTGAAGATAAAATTTCACTGAATCGAACTGTCTTACGATAGCTGAGGAGATGACAAGCTAGTTGTACATGCGGTTATCAAATGTCTCGGATGACACTTTCGCTGAGAAAATACCGACCACGCCCTCCTCCACGACACGGCATATGTGACAGATTTTGTCATGACAAGAGCAGGCGGCTATGCAAACCCACCTTACACGTGCCTCTGTCGGTGTACGGCGACCATTCCGTGCAGCTGATGCGCTGGTCACTTCAAGGCGTTGTCGTTGTCGCATGTCCACACAGACGGAGGCACACACACGCGCGCACGCACACACACACACACACACACACACACACACACACGTAGACACGCGGGCGGACGAAGTGGGCAGCGAGTCGCCATCGTGTTGTGGGCGTCACTGGAACACGGCGAGAACAGCGGCTATCTCTGTGCAAACACTACCAGCGACACAGTCCCGGCCACCCCGTCCACACCGATGGCAAAACGTGGCAGCTAGTATAGGCTAGCGACAAACCCCGAGTGGTCAGACGGATCGGAGAAACAGTCAGTGATTATTGCCTATCCGTGCGTTGGCCGCTAGGCTAAAGATTTCAGCCGTCGACTTCTCGCGTCGATTACGAAACTTAGTTTCCACACAAAAATAGGGTACACAGTTTACACAGAGACACAGACACGGACACGTACAGACACAGACAGTCACACACAGACACACACACACACACACACACACAGAGACAGACAGACAGACAGACAGACAGACACACACACACACACACACACACACACACACACACACACACACACACACACACACACACACACACACACACACACGCACGCACGGAGTGAGAGAGAAAAAAGGCTGAGACTTCGACAGACGACTTCACTTTGTTTGAACGCCGTAGGACGGAAGAGAATCTGGAACGACAGCGGGAGTGGTCGGGTTACCATGTTTCGCCATCGACGAGGCCAGCAAGTGCAAGCAAAGCTTGGCCGGCCAGCTCAAGAGGCTAATAAAAGCCTGTCTCAGTGCATGTCCTCAACACGAAGCCCGTGGATATTACTACATTCCCCAAATGCTAGGCACACACTGTGTAGGCCATTGTACCCATAGGCATGAGTGCAAGCGTACTTAGGAGTGGTCATTTTTCTAGAGATACCTCCATGAGGATTACTGTTAAAAATATTTACGGAAATGTCATGAGGGATATTACACGATGATGATAATGACAAGTACAAAAAAATAAAAAAAATA
>JABMCL010003562.1:215000-227500 GCA_018857735.1 Alviniconcha marisindica
TGTTTCAGATTACTGTGTTTTTATGTAACACATTTCCGTACACCAAAAGTCTGTAAAGTTGCACTGTATTGTTTCAGATTAGTATGTGTTTATGTAACACATTTCCGTACACCTACAGACAGTAAAGTTGCACTGTATTGTTTCAGATTACTGTGTTTTTATGTAACACATTTCCGTACACCAAAAGACTGTAAAGTTGCACTGTATTATTTCAGATTAGTGTTTTTTATGTAACAACCTTCCGTACACCTACAGACAGTAACGTTGCACTGTATTGTTTCAGATTAGTGTGTTTTACGTAACACATTTCCGTACACCAACAGACTGTAACGTTACACAGTATTGTTTCAGATTAGTATGTGTTTATGTAACACATTTCCGTACACCAAAAGTCTGTAAAGTTGCACTGTATTGTTTCAGATTAGTTGTTTTATGTAACACATTTCCGTACACCTACAGACGTAAAGTTGCACTGTATTGTTTCAGATTAGTGTGTTTTTATGTAACACATTTCCGTACACCAACAGACTGTAAAGTTGCACTGTATTGTTTCAGATTAGTGTGTTTTTATGTAACACATTTCCGTACACCAACAGACTGTAAAGTTGCACTGTATTGTTTCAGATTAGTGTGTTTTTATGTAACACATTTCCGTACACCAACAGACTGTAAAGTTGCACTGTATTGTTTCAGATTAGTGTGTTTTTATGTAACACATTTCCGTACACCAACAGACTGTAAAGTGCACTGTATTGTTTCAGATTAGTGTGTTTTATGTAACACATTTCCGTACACCAACAGACTGTAAAGTGCACTGTATTGTTTCAGATTAGTGTGTTTTATGTAACACATTTCCGTACACCAACAGACTGTAAAGTTGCACTGTATTGTTTCAGATTAGTGTGTTTTATGTAACACTTTCCGTACACCACAGACGTAAAGTTGCACTGTATTGTTTCAGATTAGTGTGGTTTTATGTAACACATTTCGTACACCTACAGACGTAAAGTTGCACTGTATTGTTTCAGATTAGTGTGTTTTATGTAACACTTTCCGTACACCAACAGACAGTAAAGTTGACATTGTATTGTTTCAGATTAGTGTGTTTTATGTAACACATTTCCGTACACCAACAGACTGTAAAGTTGCACTGATTGTTTCAGATTAGTGTGTTTTATGTAACACTTTCCGTACACCAACAGACTGTAAAGTTGTACTGTATTGTTTCAGATTAGTGTGTTTATGTAACACATTTCCGTACACCAACAGACTGTAAAGTTGCACTGTATTGTTTCAGATTAGTGTGTTTTATGTAACACTTTCCGTACACCAACAGACTGTAAAGTTGCATTGTATTGTTTCAGATTAGTGTGTTTTTATGTAACACATTTCCGTACACCAACAGACAGTAACGTTGCACTGTATTGTTTCAGATTAGTGTGTTTTTATGTAACACATTTCCGTACACCTACAGACTGTAAAGTTGCACTGTATTGTTTCAGATTAGTGTGTGTTTATGTAACACATTTCCGTACACCAACAGACAGTAACGTTGCACTGTATTGTTTCAGATTAGTGTGTTTTATGTAACACATTTCCGTACACCAACAGACTGTAAAGTTGCACTGTATTGTTTCAGATTAGTGTGTTTTTATGTAACACATTTCCGTACACCAACAGACGTAAAGTTGCACTGTATTGTTTCAGATTAGTGTGTGTTTATGTAACACATTTCCGTACACCTAACAGACGTAAAGTTGCACTGTATTGTTTCAGATTATGTGTGTTTATGTAACACATTTTCGTACACCTACAGACTGTAAGTTGCACAGTAAATTTATATTTTCCTTTCGACTAGTAGGTGAACCTTTTCGTACATGCAGCAGGGAAACACTTATTGTTTCAATTATGTGTTTTTATGTAACACATTTCCGTACACCAAAAGACAGTAAAGTTGCACTGTATTTCACTGTTTTGTTTCAGCGCTGACGGGGGAACCTCCGGATTCATGCGCGGAACCTATGTTCAAATCCAGAGTAACGGACGTGTGCTGTGGCCGGTACCACTGCGCCTCCGCTCCTCCTGCAAGGTTAAAATAACCTACTTCCCCTTCGACAGTCAGGTATGTGAGCTGCCAGCAAGGTTAACATTATATATTTTCCTTTCGACAGTCAGGTATGTGAGCTGCCAGCAAGGTTAACATTATATGTTTTCCTTTCGACAGTCAGGTGTGTGAGCTGCCAGCAAGGTTAACATTATATATTTTCCTTTCGATAGTGAGGTATGTGAGCTGCCACAAGGTTAACATTATATGTTTTCCTTTCGACAGTCATGTATGTGAGCTGCCTGCAAGGTTAACATTATATATTTTCCTTTCGATAGTCAGGTATGTGAGCTGCCACAAGGTTAACATTATATACTTTCCCCTTCGATAGTCAGGTATGTGAGCTGCCAGCAAGGTTAACATTATATGTTTTCCTTTCGACAGTCATGTATGTGAGCTGCCTGCAAGGTTAACATTATATATTTTCCTTTCGACAGTCAGGTATGTGAGCTGCCACAAGGTTAACATTATATACTTTCCCCTTCGATAGTCAGGTATGTGAGCTGCCAGCAAGGTTAACATTATATATTTTCCCCTTCGACAGTCAGGTATGTGAACTGCCTACAAGGTTAAATATTTTCCCCTTCGACAGTCAGGTATAGGAACTACCAGCAAGGTTTAAAAACCTATTTTTCCCTTCGACAGTCAGGTGTGTGAGCTGCCAGTAAGGTTAACATTATAGATTTTCCCCTTCGATAGTCAGGTATGTGAACTGCCAGCAAGGTTAACATTATAGATTTGCCCCTTCGATAGTCAGGTATGTGAGCTGCCAGTAAGGTTAACATTATATTTTCCCCTTCGACGGTCAGGTATGTGAACTGCCTACAAGGTAAAACTAATATTTTCCCCCTTCGATAGTCAGGTATGTGAGCTACCAGCAAGGTTAAAATGCCTATTTCCCCCTTCGGCAGTCAGGTATGTGAGCACGCTCCGAGCATCGCTTTCCGGCACCTGTACCGATAAATGGTTATTTTAGCCGCAATTATCCACAGACTTGTTGGCCCCCAGGTTTTTGTGTTTAGTTTTGGGTTCCTATAATTGTGTTTGTCTAACTGCATGTAAGATTTTATTTGTGTTGAAACTGTCTGCGTTTCTGTTTCGTTCCCTTTCTGTTTGTGTGTTTATTCACTGGATTTGTGCATGTGTGTGTGTGTGTGTGTGTGTGTGTGTGTGTGTGTGTGTGGTGCGTGCGTGCGTGCGTGCGTGCGTGCGTGCGTGCGTGCGTGCGTGCGTGCGTGTGGTGTGTGTAGCTGAATATCTGTGCATACTCTGTTTGATTTGTGTACATGTTTATTAACCCTCACTCCGCCTCCCATCATGTTCTTTCTACTTCTTCTTTGCTTTTTAAATATCTTTAAAAAATACATATTTAGCGTTCAGAAACTTTCAAGAAATTACGATAAAGAACATTATTATTATTAATATTAAGCGAGACCCGGCGTTGTTTTCTCTCACTGACCAGATCTGCACGCTGCGGTTCGGGTCGTGGATCTACGGCATGAGTCAGCTGGACTACGTGCCCCTGACGGACGGGCTGACCGTCGACCCCTCCACCTACGTGAACAACAGCGAGTGGGAGCTGGTCTCCATCACCATGCACAAGGCCATGTCGCCTTCCGGAGGCCCCGAGCGTCTCCGCCACCTGGGTCCCCACCCGCACCTCACCTACGTGCTGCACCTCAAGCGGAACACCTTCTTCTACCTCTTCAACATCATCGTGCCGTGCGTCATGCTGTCCACGCTGAACATCCTCACCTTCTGGCTGCCGCCCGTGTCCGGGGAGAAGGTGACGCTGGGGCTGTCCGTCTTCCTCGCCTTCTCCATGTTCATGCTGCTGATCGCTGAGGAGGTCCCCGCCACGTCTGAGGCCGTGCCGCTTATTGGTGAGGACTAGCTAGCTCCCACCGTCCGCCACCACCCGCCACACCCACATGCATGTGCACATGCACATCCACGTCCACATGTACACCCATACCCAGGTGCACATCCACATGCACACCTACACCCACACCCACACCCACGTGCACACCCACGCCCGCATGCGCACCCACACCCACACCCACATGTACACCCACATGCACACCCACACCCACATGTACACCCACACCCACATGCACGCCCACACCCACGCCCACATACATACTCACGCCCACATGTACACCCGCATGCACACCCACACCAACACTCACACCCACATGCACACCCACACCCACATGCACACCCACACCCACATATACACCCACATGCACAACCACACCCACATGCACACCCACGCCCACATGCACACCCACACCCACATGCACACCCATATGCACATGCACACGCACACCCATATCCGGGATCGCTGTTTTTCTGGTGTAGCAGCTAGGTCTCGATGGCCAGTCTTTGTGGATCTTTATCCCCGCTATGTTTAATAATAGTAATAATGATTATTGATAGCTTTTGTTGAGCGCACTTCAGTGGCTGGGACGGCGCTGCTCTCTGTGCTTTACATAAAAGGGTGGAGGGGGAGAGTTTACAGGGAGAGGTGGGGGGAGTGCAGGGGGTGGGGGTGGGAACGCGGACTCGGATAAAACGAAATTTTGTTTCGCAATTTTGTGTGTATAATTACGTGTTATGTTGTCATTTTGTATTCAGTCCAAAGCCATTTTTTTTTTTTTTAGTCAATAAAGATTCTGTCTTACGTATGATGATGAATGAACGACGGTGAATGTAGTATTGTAGTGTGTTTATGTAATTAGTAGTGTTCTTCGTTGAGCCCTAGGCTGTGTTTACATCTTGCTGACTTTATATATACGTATTGTGCGCTTCGGACTCACGTTAGATGTAAGCTCCTTACAAAATTAATACTCTTTTACATTACATTACATGTATCCACGTCTCACTGGTGAGTCATTGTACACAGCCTAAAAAAAAAAAACCCCATGTAATCTTCACTATTTTTGCAGGCGTATACCTGTGCATGGTGATGACGATGACGTCGGTGTCGGTGATGATGGCGGTGGTGGTGACGAACCTGTACCACCGAGGGCGGAAGATGAGGCAGGCCCCCCGCTGGCTGGTCACCACTTGTCTCCACTGGCTGGCCAAGCCCACCTGCGTCCTCAACGACATCCAGCTCATCGCCTCCACTGTGGACCTGGTCAGTGGCCGTACAGTGACTGACCGTGAGACTGACTGACTGACTGACTGACTGACTGATTTTCTCAACGACATCCAGCTTATCGCCTTCACTGTGGACCTGGTCAGTGGCCGTACCGTGACTAACCGTGGGGCTGACTGACTGACTGACTGATTTTCTCAACGACATCCAGCTTATTGCCTCCACTGTGGACCTACCTGGTCAGTGGCCGCGCGTACGGCCCTTCCGCATCGGAGTGACTGGCCGTTAGACTGACTGACTGATTGACTGACTGACTGATTTTCTCATCGACATCCAGCTCATCGCCTTCACTGTGGACCTGGTCAGTGGCCGTACAGTGACTGACCGTGAGACTGACTGACTGACTGACTGACTGACTGACTGATTTTCTCAACGACATCCAGCTCATCGCCTTCACTGTGGACCTGGTCAGTGGCCGTACCGTGACTAACCGTGGGGCTGACTGACTGACTGACTGATTTTCTCAACGACATCCAGCTTATTGCCTCCACTGTGGACCTACCTGGTCAGTGGCCGCGCGTACGGCCCTTCCGCATCGGAGTGACTGGCCGTTAGACTGACTGACTGATTGACTGACTGACTGATTTTCTCATCGACATCCAGCTCATCGCCTTCACTGTGGACCTGGTCAGTGGCCGTACAGTGACTGACCGTGAGACTGACTGACTGACTGACTGACTGATTTTCTCAACGACATCCAGCTCATCGCCTTCACTGTGGACCTGGTCAGTGGCCGTACAGTGACTGACCGTGAGACTGACTGACTGACTGACTGATTTTCTCAACGACATCCAGCTTATTGCCTCCACTGTGGACCTACCTGGTCAGTGGCCGCGCGTACAGCCCTTCCGCATCGGAGTGACTGGCCGTTAGACTGACTGACTGATTGACTGACTGACTGATTTTCTCATCGACATCCAGCTCATCGCCTTCACTGTGGACCTGGTCAGTGGCCGTACAGTGACTGACCGTGAGACTGACTGACTGACTGACTGATTTTCTCAACGACATCCAGCTCATCGCCTTCACTGTGGACCTGGTCAGTGGCCGTACCGTGACTAACCGTGGGGCTGACTGACTGACTGACTGATTTTCTCAACGACATCCAGCTTATTGCCTCCACTGTGGACCTACCTGGTCAGTGGCCGCGCGTACGGCCCTTCCGCATCGGAGTGACTGGCCGTTAGACTGACTGACTGATTGACTGACTGACTGATTTTCTCAACGACATCCAGCTCATCGCCTCCACCGTGGACCTGGTCAGTGGCCGTACAGTGACTGACCGTGAGACTGACTGACTGACTGACTGATTTTCTCAATCGACATCCAGCTCATCGCCTCCACCGTGGACCTGGTCAGTGGCCGTACAGTGACTGACCGTGAGACTGACTGACTGACTGACTGACTGATTTTCTCAACGACATCCAGCTCATCGCCTCCACCGTGGACCTGGTCAGTGGCCGTACCGTGACTGACCGTGAGACTGACTGACTGGTTTTCATCCAGCTCATCGCCTTCACTGTGGACTTGGTCAGTGGCCGTACAGCCCTTCCGCATCGGAGTGACTGGTTGTTAAACTGACTGACTGAGAGACTGACTGACTGACTGACTGACTGATTTTCTCAACGACATCCAGCTCACCGCCTCCACTGTTGACAACTGTTGACACTGCTGACAACCCTTCCGCATCGGACTTGCCTTTAGACCGACTGACTGGCTGACTGATTGATTTTCTCAACAACATCCAGCTCAACATCCAGCTCATCGCCTCCACTGTGGACCTGGTCAGTGGCCGTACAGCCCTTCCGCATCGGAGTGACTGGCCGTTAGACTGACTGATTCACTGAGAGACTAGAGACTGTGACTGACTGATCGAGAGAATGACTGACGCCAGCTTGACTAACCGACCGATTTACTGACTGACTGATCGAGAGACTGACTAACCGACCGATAGGCTGACTGACTGACGACAGACTTACTAACCGACCGATTGCTGACTGACTGATCCAGAGCTTTTCTAACCGACCGATAGGTTTAGTAACTGGCTAACTGACTGACGACAGCTTGACTAACCGACCGATAGATTGACAGACTGACTGACTGATCGAGAGACTGACTAACCGGCCGATAGACTGACTGACTGACTGACTGACTGACGACGAAGCTTGACTACCCGACAGATAGATTGACTGACTGACAGATCGAGAAACTGACTAACAGACCGATGGATTGACTGACTGAATGAATGACTGATCGAGAGTTTTGAGTAACCGACCGATAGATTGACTGACTGATTGACTGACGAAAACGTGACTAACCGACCGATAGACTGACAAATACATGGGCTGACTGATTGACTGACTGACCGACTAACTGCCTGCCTGATAACCAATAGACTGACCAACCGGCAGACTGACTGAGCGATAGACTGAGTGTTAGATGGACATATGACAGCCTGACACGGCTAGAATTAGAATGACTGCTTCCTGTCTTTGTTGCATGTTCGATCCATACACCGTCTGTTTCAGAAAGTATACATTTGAATACGACTATCCCACCTTTTGGGCAATAGAATCAGTGGCACACGGGCCAGTTGTCCTTTTGAATTTTGCATCAGTTACCCATTTTCACTGCTACGATACGCCATCATTATCGTTCTCATCCTCCCTTTAAAAGGTGCATGGGCCATCATCCTCTGTCAGCGTTATCATCGTCATCACCATCATCGTCGTCGTAATCATCACCACCATCGTCGTCGTCATCATCATCATCACTACCACCACCACCGTCATTATCGTCACCATCATCAGCGTCGTCGTCCTCCCTCTAGACAGCCTATAAGTCACCAGTCGTCATCATCGTCAGCGTCATCACTGTCGTCTTCGTCTTGCCGTTGCAGGTGGAGCACAGTCAGTACGACATCTCCCACAAGCGGCAGTCGCTGCCCTTTCTGGCCCAGAACCTCAACGTCAACGTCAACGAAACCGCCGACATCTTGAGCGCTCTCTGCACCCCTTCCGGCAACAACCCATCCTCCGTTCCGACTCACCTCCAAAACGGCGGTTACGTGTCACGCGAGCGTCACGACGCCCTGGTCCCCCGTCGGCGGGAAACGTTGTTGCTGGAGGAAGTGCGATCGCCAAGGACTGCGACTGAGCGCAAGGGCTCCGCCATGTCCTCCTTCTTCAGCGGTATGGGAGAGAAGAAGGTGACCAAAGAGGTGCATCCCAGAGCCAGGAACAGCGTAGTGACGAGCTGTCACTTCACCAAGATCCCCACGTTCGGCGACGAGGAAGATGACGACGACGACAATTCGGTGGATGACCAGCCCGAAGAGGTGGAAGAGGTGTGGGTGAGGAGGAACGACGTCAGCGGATACCCCTCTTCAGAATCGGAGCTGAACCATCTCATCGACAACCATAATGAGGAGGACACTGTTGCAAACGCCGAAGAGGAAGAGGAAGAAGAAGAAGAAGAGGAAGAAGCGGACGAAAGCGACTCTTATCGAAGTCTCCTGGCAAACTCAGCCGGACCCCACCCGTCCACCACCAACCACGAGCAGCTGCACGCTTCTGACGACACCGACTTGGACTCGGGGCGTCTGGCCCCGTGCCCCGCTAGAGCGCCGAACAAGTGCCGCAATAACCCCAGAAACCACCACCACCACCACAGCCGCTGCCAACAAGGTCCAGAAGAGCTGTCCACGAAGCTGGACCCTCACCCGATCTCCTCGGACCTGCAGTCGGCTCGCACGATGATCGCCGAGTGGCAGCAGATCGCCACGGTGGTGGACCGCCTCATGTTCGTCCTCTACGTCGTCACCGTCGTCACGGCCTACGTCATCATCCTTGTCATCGTGCCCGCCAACCAGCCGCCCGTGACCAGCGATGCTTTGGACAGTGCTGGGACCGACATCGTCACCCGTTACTGGGGTGGCTAGGGAACTGCAGCTGTTGTCGTCCAAACAGCCACCCGTGACCATGCAATGCTCGTGATAGTGTTGGGACTGACATCGTCACCCGTTACTGGGGTGGCTAGGGAACTGCAGCTGTTGTCGTCCAAAACCAGCCACCCGTGACCATGCAATGCTCATGATAGTGTTGGGACTGACATCGTCACCGTTACTGGGGTGGCTAGGGAACTGCAGCTGTTGTCGTCCAACCAGCCACCTGTGACTATGCAGCGATACTCGTGACAGTGTTGGGACTGACATCGGCACCGGTTACTGGGGTGGCTAAGGAACTGCTGCTGTTGTCGTCCAACCAGCCACCCGTGACCATGCAATGCTCGTGACAGTGCTGGGACCGACATCGTCACCCGTTACTGGGGTAGCTAGGGAACTGCAGCTGTTGTCGTCCAACCAGCCACCCGTGACTATGCAGCGATACTCGTGACAGTGTTCGGACTGACATCGGCACCAGTTACTGGGGCGGCTGGGACTACTTGACTTATCGAGAGACTGACTAACCGACCGATAGATTAACTGACTGACTGACTGACTGACTGCTCAAGAGCTTGACTAACCGACCGATAGATTGACCGACTGACTGACTGACGAAAACGTGACTAACCGACGTATAGACTGTCTGGTAAGAGCTTGACTAGGCGACCGATAGACTGACTGACAAATAGATGGGCTGACCGATTTGTATACTGATTGACTGACTGACCTTCGCCAGCCAGTCCTACCGGTCATAATATCACGCTCTCCGGATTCTTCTCCACTAGACAGATGCCCATGCACTCGCTGAGGGAAAATAGGACTTCCACGTCCCCAAGCAGGTGACTAAACTGACGGTCTAGGAAGTGTCTTTACAGTCTTCTTGGTGAATGAAATACTCTCGACGAACCGTGTTGACTGTGGCAGTATCCATAGGAGGAGCGTAGTCTGAAGCTGCCATTCCATCGCATGCTGGCCAGTACTAAGCCTAGTTCTCTCTCTCTCTCTCTCTCTCTCTCTCTCTCTCTCTCTCTCTCTCTCTCTCTCTCTCTCTCTCTCTCTCTCTCTCTCTCTCTCTCTCTATCCGTCTTCCTGGTCAATACAATACTTGTGATGAAATGCGATTGCATTGACAGTGGCAGTATACCGAAAGAGGATAGTCTGAAGCTGCCATCGCAGGCTGCCTAGTAATACCGAAAGAAGATTGTCCAAAGCTACAGTGGCATGTTGGCCATTACTAAGCCTGGTTTTCTTGCTGTATATACACCCGTCTTCATGGTCAATACAATACTTGTGATGAAATGCTATTGCCTTCACAGTGGCACTATACCGAAAGAGGAGCATGGTCTGGAGCTGCCGTCGCACGCTAGCTAGTACTAATTAAGCCTGGTCTCCTTCTTGTATATATATCTATATATATATATATATCCGTCTTCCTGGTCTACACAATGCTTGTGATGAAATGCGATTACCTTGACAATGGCGGTATACCAAAAGACGACTGTCTGAAGCTGCAATAGCATGCTGGTCAATACTAAGCCTGGTTTCCTTGTTGTATATAAATATATATCCCTCTTCCTGGTCAATACACTGCTTGTGATGAAATGCGACTGCGTTTACAGTGGCAGTGTACCAAAGGAGGAACATTGCTTAAAGCTGCGGTAGCATGTGGGCCAGTGCTAATCAGCCTGGCCTCCTTGCTGTGTGTATAGCCGTCTTCTCGGTGAATAAGATACCTGTGGTGAAATGCGATAGCCGTGACAATGGTAATCAAGATACCGTACGAGGAACATTGTCCCAGGATGGCATGCAGTGACAAGCGTCGGCTTTTTTTTTTAAATTAATTTTTTTAATTTTGTTTTTGCCGAACGTTTTATCCGTTGTGGCCTGGAGTACGTCCAAATAATTATAACGTTGCGTGCCGAGAGGAAATGCAATAGGCCTGTTCGCGTTGAATCTGGCAGTATACCGGAAGAAGAACATTGTCTGAGGCTGCCATATAGCAGTACTATAATTAAGTCTGGGCTTCCAGCTGTACAGCCGTCTTCTCAAGACCATCTTTTCCCCTCTCAACATGGCGTGTGTGTGTGTGTGTGTGTGTGTGTGTGTGTGTGTGTGTGTGTGTGTGTGTGTGTGTGTGTGTGTGTGTGTGTGTGTGTGTGTGTGTGATGGATGTAATGAGAACTACGATGAATAAAGTGTTTTAGCGTATCTGTTTATATAAATAGTAGGGTTTCTTTGCTCACTTAAAGCCCGTTCTTAACTGGGCGAATGTTTGTTCGCCGAACATACTTCGGACACTTCGACGAACTATGATTCGTTTCTTAATTGAACTTTTAGTTCGCCGAACATGGTTCGGACAGTCCAAACTTTACTTCGTTCTCAACTGGCTCGTAATGAGATGCAAGCTTCGGCCCGAACTTGCGGCAGACGCGCAGCAGACAGCATGATCGAAAATGTAGGCTAAAGTCAAGTCATGTCAAGTCAGTATACTTTCATCATCCCTCACAGGGTAATTCAACTAACTACTATCTCATTCTGGGTCTCCGAGACAAGGCTGCGCCTGCCACAAGTCAACAAATCAACAAATTCCCTCCGAAGCGAGTGAAGAACCTAGCGACACCGTCATCCATTTTTATTTTTTTGAATTTTCTTCATTCACAGGAGAGCTCTGCTCTCAGCCAATCAGAGGCAATGACCTTCGAATAGGGCGAATGTTCCCAGAACATGTTGAGCGAAGCTTTTTGGACCCCGAATATAGCTTCGACGAATACTTCCAACTAGGTTCGCGAAGAAAAGTTCGCCCAATTAAGACTGAACCAACTAGCTTCGCCGAATACTTCCAACTAGGTTCGCGAACAAACATTCGCCCAATTAAGAACGGGCTTAATACTGTACATCCATTGACCGTTTTTGTGTGTGTTGGTATTGTGGGTTTCGGGCTCGCGCTAGTTGTGGGCACTTTGTAAATGTTCTTTTGCATTACATTACGTTAGTGAATAAAATACTCGTGATGAAACGAGATAGGCTTGAGTGTGGCTGTTTGCACTAGAAAGACCATATACAAGCTGAGGCTTCCACACATGGTAGAATGTTTGTTACTAATGTTCCTTCATGATCAGTTATTCGTGTATACATACATATATATATATATGTAGCATATATATATGTGTAGCATATATATATATATATATATATATATATATATATATATATATATGCTACACTGTTATCCCAGGGGGTGGGGGAAGAGGGAAACTATGTGTGTGTGGGTGTGTGTGTGTGTGTGTGTG
>JABMCL010003562.1:240000-260000 GCA_018857735.1 Alviniconcha marisindica
GAACGAGGAAATTGAGAATAGAACGAGACTGACCAAAGTGAACTGAATCTATACTGGATTACTATTACACTTGTAACTGTCCGCTGAATCCATTGACAGTGCGAATTGTTATTCTCAATTACTGTTACACGTGTAACCGTGCCCTGAATCCATTGGCAGTGCGAATTGTTATTCTCAATTACTGTTACACTTGTAACCGTCCCCTGAACCCATTGACAGTACAACTTGTAATTCCCAGTTAATGTTACACTTGTAACCGTTCCTTGAACCCATTGACAGTGCGAACTGTTATTCTCAATTAATGTTACATTTGTAACCGTCCCCTGAATCCACTGACAGTACGAATTGTTATTCTCAGTTAATGTTACACTTGTAACCGTGCCCTGAATCCATTGACAATGCGAATTGTCATTCTCAATTACTGTTACACGTGTAACCGTGCCCTTAATCCATTGACAGTGCTAATTGTTATTCTCAGTTACTGTTACACTTGTAACCGTGCCCTGAATCGAAGGATAGTAGGCGACCAACTAATAGGCATCAGTCAATCTCTGTTACCGCTGCAATGGCTCTAACAACAATCCTGCAACCGGAACTCGGTTTGACACAGACGACAGCGACGTTCCCACCGACAGTCGATGACGTCAACCAGTCCGTGAACGGTGTTCCAGACAGCTGCATCATCCTGGGCTTGAACGCCACCATCCCGTGGGACAACCCCCACAACCTGGTCAGCATGGAGACGGAGCGCCTCTTCGACAGAATCAAGTCGGCCATCATCATCCCAGCTCTCTTCCTCGTCGGCTTCCCCGCCAACTGCATCAACATGGCCGTATTCTTCAGGCAAGGCCTCAGCGAGAGAATCAACTTCTGTCTCTTCTCTCTCGCCCTGGTCGACCTCATTTGCTTGACGGAGATCTTTATGATTTACGCCGAGAGGATCTACACCCAGTTTACGGACGGAGAGCGCATGGGACCAGTCCATCGGTACATGGTGGACAACAATGTCGTCGGACTATACGGGTTTCTATACGTATCCATGTTCCTGTACGCTATCATTTCTGTTGAACGATGCGTCTGCATTTTATTTCCCCTGAGAGCTAAGACGTGTATCTCTACCAAAGCTGTCGCCTTCGTAACTGTTGCTGGGGTTCTAGTTATTGGGTTTGGGCGATTCGCCATCACTGCCATGTATAAAGTCACGTGCTTCCACGAGATTCACACGCAGCGGATTTCGTGGAAACTCAGCGTGAACGATTACTATTTCCGGAACAAAGCCATGATCAGCGCTTTGGACGGATTGATTTATGGAGGCCTTCTAACGGTCGGCTGCCCGGTTATCGTGATGATAGCCACCACCATCACGGCCGTCAGACTCGCTCAAGTTGTCCGCTGGCGCAGCGAGACCTCCTCCAGTCTGTCCAGCAAAGAGATCGACGTCACCAAAATGCTCATCGCTCTCTCCATCGAGTTCTTTGTGCTGTCCGTTCCCTTTATCGTCCTTCGGATCGCCTCAGTGTTCGAGCCGAGACTGCGACCTGGGGACGTTTTTTTCAATGCCGGCAGCCTGTTCCTGGGACTTTCAGAGTTGTGCTCGTACACGAGTGCCACCGTTAATTTCTTTGTCTACTATCTCACAGGCACGAAGTACAGAAAAACACTACGAGACCTGCGCATTTTTTTGCCCGAAACGACCAGCCACGATAAGAACGAACAGCAGCGAAACAAGTGTTGTTTCCATTGCAACAGTTAGTGAAACAGTGGCAACTGGAAAAGACAGGCAATAATTGTATCACACAACCGGTCGGACTAGACGGGTGTAAAAGCACACGGGCAAATTAAAACCAAACGACGTGTTTGTGTGTGTGACACTCTGTGTGATGGAGTGTGCGTGTGTGTGCCACACTGTGAGATGGTGTGTGCGTGTGTGTGCCACTCTGTGTGATGGTGTGTGCGTGTGTGTGCCACTCTGTGTGATGGTGTGTGCGTGTGTGTGCCACTCTGTAAGGTGGTGTGTGCGTCAGTGTCACTCTGTGTGATGGCGTGTGCGTGTGTGATCCACTCTGTCTGTAGGTGTGTGCGTGTGTGTGCCACTCTGTCTGTAGGTTTTTGTGCGTTGCGTGTGCCACTCTGTGTGATGGTGTGTGCGTGTGTGTGCCACTCTGTGTGATGGCGTGTGCGTGTGTGATCCACTCTGTCTGTAGGTGTGTGCGTGTGTGTGCCACTCTGTCTGTAGGTGTGTGCGTGTGCGTGCCACTCTGTGTGATGGTGTGTGCGTGTGTGATCCACTCTGTGTGATGGTGTGTGCGTGTGCGTGCCACTCTGTGTGATGGCGTGTGCGTGTGTGATCCACTTGTTTAGGTGTGTGCGTGTGCGTGCCACTCTGTGTGATGTGTGTCGTGTGTGTGCCACTCTGTCTGTAGGTGTGTGCGTGTGCGAGCCACTATGTCTGTAGGTGTGTGCGTGTGTGTGCCACTCTGTATGTTGGTGTGTGTGTGTGTATGTGTGTGTTGTGTGTGTGTGTGTGTGTGTGTGTGTGCCACTCTGATGTTGTGGTGTGTTGTGTGTGTGTGTTGTTGTGTGTGTGTGTGTGTGTGTGTGTGCACTCTGTATGTTGGTGTGTGTGTGTGTGTGTGTGAGAGTGTGTGTGTGCCACTCTGTGTGTGTGTGTTGTGTGTGTGTGTGTGTGTGTGTGGTGTGTGACTCTGTCTGTGAGTAGGTGTGTGCATGTGTGTGCCACTCTGTATGTTGGTGTGTGTGTGTGTGTGTGTGTGTGTGTGTGTGTGTGTGTGTGTGTGTGTGTGTGTGTGTGTGTGTGTGCCACTCTGTGTGTTGGTGTGTTCGTGTGCCTCTCTGTCTGTTGGTGTGTGCGTGTGCATGCCATTGTGTCTGTTGGTGTGTGCCACTATGTATGTTGGTGTGTGCGTGTGTGCCACCCTATGTGACGGTGTGTGCCACTCTGTCTGTTGGTGTGTGTCAGTGTGTGTGATGGTGTGTGCGTGTGTTCGTTTGTGTGTCACTGTGTGTGATGGTGTGTGCCTCTCTGTATATTGGTGTGTGCATGTGTGTGATATGATGTGTGCGTGCGTGTGCCACTGTGTGTGACTGCGTGTCAGTACTGGATCAAATTAATTTTAATGTTTATATTTTGATGCTTTGCCTGCTGGTTGTTAATCTTACATAAACGTTTTATATTTATTCATTGTTCGGCCAGTTTTACTCTTATGTGGGTGCCGAAAGGCTTGGGGGCGGCATATGCTGCTGATCGTGTATGGAAGTGAGAGTTTTATTTATTTAGTTTCATTTAACTGCGTTTTATAGTTTTTGATTTGCAAATGATGTGACCTAGATACCCTTCACAACGATAGTTTTCCCTGTCTCTGACATGACCTCTGGTCAACTGCACTTGCACATAGTCTTAGCCCTAAAGTTTGAGTTCTAGTGTTTTGTTATTATTTGCAGTGACTCATTAAAATCCTTTACTTACGGATGAAGAACATGCACTGTATCCATGGTACTCAGGATGTCCAAATACTAACTCTTTTTTTAAAATTTCATCTTCGAATGCCGTCTGCTTCCTCTCCGACTTTTCCCCCCAACCGCACGCACGTGTTGTGTTGTTGCTTGAAGAGGTGAGGGTGGGGGTAGCGGGAGTGTGTGTGTGTGTGTGTGGGGGGGGGGGGGGGGGGGGGCTCAGCGTGTAGCAGGCTAGTGACGTCTATTGGCGAGGCTGCACTAGGCCCATTCCCATGTCAACTGAGTCCAGGCGGGGATGTTTTAGTGCGTAGGATCTTGGATGGGTCAGGGTGATAGTGGCCAGCGGAGTAAGCCGGCGGGGTTAATTAATTAATTTGTTGTAAATAATTCTTATAATTGCTTTTATTAGAACAGTAACTTTTAAGAGGGGTCCACGGGAAGTGGCAATTTTATGTGATATGCGCAGCTTGATGCCAGTGGGATTTTTCATGTTTTTATCTATGAATGACTTTTTAGCAGGATGTTTATTTGCTGTTGTAAAAAAATAATAATTATGATTGGAGTGAATGTGTGATGAGTGTACTTGGCACCATAAAACATTCCTCGTGCAACCAGTGTATTGACACTTGGCAATAAAGTTATATTGTATTGTATTGAGTGTGCCACTGTGTATGTTGGTGTTTGCGTGTGTGCCTAATGGAAAGTTAAAAGAAAACAAAGGGGCGCAGAGAGAGAGAGAGAGAGAGAGAGAGAGAGAGAGAGAGAGAGAGAGAGAGAGAGAGAGAGAGAGAGAGAAACAGACAGACAGAGGCAGAGACAGACAGACAAACAGAGACAGAAACACACACACACACACCAACATACAGAGTGGCACACACACACACACACACCAACATACAGAGTGGCACACACACACACACACACGCGCGCACACGTACACATGCTTTTGGTGGGATTTTTTTTTTGTGAGGGCCGGAAACAACTGAACGCAACTGTAAAGTATGTTTTTGGACATTTTTATTTCTATACAATGGGAAGTAACTGAAAACAGAGTAAGCAATCATGCAGGGTTGTTTCCCTTTAATAGAGGGGGGGATTGGGGGGGGGGGGGGGAGAAAAATAATAATAACATAAAACCTTAAGTGTTTATCGTAAGCGGTCATGTGCACATTTGTGTTTTTGTTGTTGTCCAGAAACGAAGAAGAAGATGAAGAAAAAGAACTTCAGAACCGTTGGTCTGTTATATCCTGACTTAGCCTGTTTCACTCTTTTGCGCGCGAGTGTTTGTATATGTGCGCGCGTGCCCGCGCGCGTGTGTGTGTGTGTGTGTGTGTGTGTGTGTGTGTGTGAGAGAGAGAGAGAGAGAGAGAGAGAGAGAGAGAGAGAGAGAGATGTGTACATCCATCTACTAATAACAAAGTGAAACCTTGACAAAAATAAGATTAAGAACTTTGATACAACCTTCTCAGTTCGAAAACAAATCTAAACTAAAACGTGTACCTATAATTCAATGAGCTAAACCTATGGATACATCCATCTACTGATGACAACGGGAAATCTTCACAAAAATAGCATTATAAACTAAACGTTATGACAAATCTTCTTCAAAAACTATTTTTTTTAAATCACAAAAGCTGGGGCTACACATCGACTACAAATCGCTAAATCAACAATCCATCAGCAAGAAAATCTCTCCAATATGGCAGAAACTCCTAGCCGCCTGCCAAATGCAAAAGGCCAGCGGTCATGCTGACCTTGGCTAAATGACATTGCCAAGACCAAGAGTCTCTCTGTGACGCCATTTTGATTTACTTCTTGGCGTACCGGATCCCCGTTGTCTGTGTAGTTCTCTGATATGCCGTCACTCCAGGAGCCACCAACTTGCTCTGATAGGTGCTGACAGTGGTCGACACGCAGGCCTTGCTTGGTGCTTTTGATGGCTGCACAGTTTTGGAGCCACAGGGCTGCACTGCCTTTGATGTCCCTTTCGGCATGGTGACTTCTTATGGAAAAACAAACAAAAACACCACAAAAAAACCACGATGCAACAAATATTGTTATGGCTAGGCCTATTATCATCCTGATGAACATCGATCATCAGCCATTGCCGATGATCATCACCAACGTATTTTATCAACATCATCGCCATCCTCCTCCTCCTCCTCCTCATCTGGACACAGAAAACTAATCTTGAATCCTCGACGACGGAGGCTGGGCTGTGACACACAGCGCTCTTTTGACGACATTAGTGGATTACTTGTCGGAGGGTACCGCAGACGCAGAAATTAATACCCCACTCTTTTGAGAAGCCAGAGCAGTCAAATGTTTTCCCTTTCAAAACCTAGAGCAGGTCAGTATATATATATATATATATTTATATATGCATGTATACTGACCTGCAAAGAGAGAGAGAGAGAGAGAGAGAGAGAGAGAGAGAGAGAGAGAGAGAGAGAGAGAGAGAGAGAGAGAGAGATGGGTAGAAACACAATCAGATGGACAGAAAAGGAGACAGCACAACACAATTTGAAACTCACTGGATTACCACTATTTAATAAAAAACACCAAAAAAACACATGCAAATTATCATAAAGGGAAGTAAATACTGGCAAAATGAAGTTCATTTACGAAGGTACAGCTTCATATTTTGACTTTTGAAAAACAGACATCAGTTACCGTCTCGGATTTTGATCAAACCCTAAGGTTCAAAAAGTATATATATATATATGAGCCTGTGCCAAAAGGTGCTCGGCGAGGACATCCATTTTTTGGTCGTAAATGCTTCTTCAGGCTTAAGTTTTCTCTGAACAAACCTAACTTTATCTGAAAGAGTATGCATCAAAGAGATAATAAAGATAAACTTGACTCCCAAAGTCAGTTTTGAGTTAGTAAATATGGAAAATTTACACCAAGTCCAGGCCGAAAATCGGCAAAGGAAGGGTGGACATTTCGGGTGCACCGCTTCAGTTGTCGTTTTGTTTGCATCTTTCTTCTTTAGGCAATTTTCCCTTTGCTGCCTGACAGGACATAGTCAAAGCTTTTTAATGCTTGAGAAAACGGCTCATAACTATTTGTAAAATCTGAATAATTGAAATAAACATATGTTTATTTCGATCGAAACAGCATTGGGTCCGGTTCCGATGCTGACGAAAACGTTCGTCTGCTACTATTCACTGCGGACTTGTGGGTGGTGAAACAAAGAAGCTGTTGCTAAAATCAGTGTTTAGTCGAAAGCAGTGATAATAAAAGCGTTGGATTCCGTTCGTAATAAACAATTTCAAGTTTAAAATTTCAAGTTTTTATTTTGTCAGTCCGTTACGATCGAAGAATTGCAGATTCTGGGGATAAACGTCGATTTTGTGACCGCGGTCTTTTTGCACAAAGCGCGGCCATGTTTACCCACAGTGCTTTGCGCCTACTTTCTCTTCAAACATGGTGCCAACAAGGAACGGTGAGTGAATTTTCGATTTGGGTCATGTACCTTTTTACAGTTTCGATCGAAATGTGATGTTGCGTTCCGACAGATTAAATAGTTACTTTTCATTGATACGTTATTTTTGCATTTTCATTCGTAATTGTAAGCGAAGTGACCATTATTAAACAGGTTTCGGTCGGCAGTGTGCAAATTCAAAGTGATGTCTTCGTTCAATAGCCCGCTGTTTCTCGGATGACACAAGCGGGCCTTAGGTCAGTGTTTCGATCGCGAGTGACGAATTTTGCACAGTAATGTCCACGTTTCGATCAACGAACTAGTTTTTTCTTAGTGTTTCGACTGAAAGAGAAAAACTTATACGTTCAAGTGTTTACTTCGTAATGGCGAAAATACCCGTGTTTACGACGGCACACGTTTCGGAGTTGATTTACCGCTGTCGGACAGCGTTTTTTTTCATTTGTTCAGTCGATCGGAACAGCATGATGCCATGACACAAATTCTTACTGCTCAATACACTTCTGCAACTCTGCAGGTTTATTATTGCCGTCTGTGATGTGAACTAAGAGTTTAAAAAAGGCATAGCCGTAAATTATCTATTTATACCAATTTATACAAATTGTACAAACACAAGAAAGAAAAAGAAAAGAAGCATTACCATGACATTAACATTGTGATTAGGGAGATGTTTTTTTTTAATTATTTATCTTCCCAGGCCTTCCCATTTCCCTGGGATGAATAAAGCATATTGTTATTGTTGTTTTGATTCTATTTCTAGCAGGACAGATGCATTCTAAAGTGTGTGCTGAAACTAGTGAAAGCCAGAATAGAATTTCTTAACTGATGCAGTTTTATATGTGCATTGCAGTACAAATACAATACAGTGCAGCATATAAAGGAGATTATGTGACAATTCACTATAAATATGCAACATGAAGACAAAAAATTCATACAACACAAAATACAATACACTGTGGCACAATGTAGGGTGGGGGTGGAAGTTATTAGGGATGAAAGACCAAATGAACAGAAATTTAAAAAAGGAGGGGGTAACCTGGTATTTGTGTTTTATTTTCAACTATCGACTATAATATTAGTAATATTACCTAATGTCTGATATAGATATATATATATATATATCGGGGAAACTCAAAACACACACACTGTGCGCGTGCAGACACACACAATATCTTATATGCATGTAGGTCTCCAGAGTTGCATACCTATAAATAAGGAGACATATCCTCAAAAACAGTTGTTATATTGCCTTATTTTGTACACATGCATGTTTCTTTTCAGGCTAAAGAGGTCGATGCTCCAAAAGGGCAAGAGCAAGTGTTTTTCATGACACAGCAGGGACAACATTAGTGGAGCATGAAGCCAGATTCGTCCTGGGAAGCACTGCAGTACTTAGAACAGCAGAGAAATAAAGATATGTCTCAATGCTGAAGTGCCAACTCACTGAAAACAAATCTTTTAAATTTATTAGGATGGGAAGAATTAGTGTTAACATGGAAAATTCTCTATGCTTTGTCATCAGTTTCCAGATTTTGCATTACTGTTTCTGGTTACTTACAATGTGTTACAGTTGTTATTCCAGGTAGTGAGACTTGAATGCCAAATCAATGTCTTTTGTAATTGAATTTACCTGCTGTTAACAATAGGGTATAGGGTGAATGTACATTTGTAATTCACATGGTTTTCTGTTTTGTCAATGAAAGAATATAATGACAACTTGGCTGTACTTTTTCTAAGTCACATACTGACTGTCCAGTGTTACATATTCCATTGTGTCGTCTGATATGCGAGGCATCCGACAATGCATTACTTTAAATAATGGTTTCGGCCTTGTTCAGTATTTACAGCAATGTGTCAGATGTAGGAAACTAAGTGATTTTATTAGCTGTGCATATGTTTTACAGGAAAGAAAGTGTTGTGTCCACCATAGAGTTGTTACATCCAACAGATAAAATGCTGAAAAAGGGCCTTTGACAAAATTACAACTATACAAGCAACTTGTTTAGTGCTGCAGTCATTAAAACCACTACTAAATCAGCTGGTAACATTTTGTTGCAGTGTAGGGAAATCAGCACTGTATTTATAAGCTGTGTATTGTGAGCATGGGAAATGTTATGTCCATCCAATAATCGTTACATCCGACAGATAAAATGTAAAAAAAAATCGTTGATGACCTTATTTCATGCTGCAGTCATGGAAACAACTATGCTTCATAAATTCTAATAAACACATCCTATTTTTGATTCAGTGTTGTGTTTCATTTTCATTTTATTAAAAAAATTAAAGTGGCAGTCTGTCGGATGTACCACAGGACATCATTGTTATGATTTTGAATATGAAATAAAAAGTGAATTGAGTCAATTTAAGTTTTACTGTCTTGTTATAAACGATGGATGTTTATTTTCCCCACAGATTGATAGCAATCATTAAATTCAAGGATTAAATCAAACAAACATTGTGTCCTGTGTTGCATCCGACAGATTCAGGTGTCCATCTTTAAATGTCTTTTTCTCAGACTTGCTTCATCAAGTTATCTTTTTAGGACCTGAAATGTATATAAAAAAGACTTATCTTTTAAATGGTGTTACTTGCTAAATGACTTTTTGCTTTTATTTTTCACTAATTGTCCACTTCTAAGCAGCACCTTGGACATTCATATATATATATATATATATATATATATATTATATATATATATATATTGTTTTGATACTCTATTGAAGTGAAGACAACACAGACCTATATTTTGATGCTAACCCAAAGTGTACATTTAACAGACGCCTTTTAGTCTGCATGTTATGTTATGACCACAGCAAAGAGAACAGGACATTTTCCAGAGCAAATATCAAAAATGTAACTCGCTCGTTTGTTGATTCTGCGCGAGCGCTCTGGGCCTCGTTCTGTTTCAGATTAACGCAATTTATGTAAAGTATTACATGAAGCAAACAACAACAAGAGCAACAAAAAACTTTCACCGAGATCCAGGTAACAAAAAGCTAAAAACGTAGGGCCTACACGCTGCAGAGAAAGGGAGATTATAGGTTGTTGGAAAATAGGCTACTTTCGGTTTGTGTGATTTCTCCGAAGTGTGCAGATCAATTCGACTACGCTGCGAGTTCATTTGTTGTCAATACTTGTCTGCGATCCCCACAACCTCTATCACATATTAGTCTGATTAACGTGGAAAGTTCTCGTTTCCATTATCGGTAGTATTAATACTTGTGGGCCCATCTCTCTCTCTCTCTCTCTTTGTATCTCTTTGTCTGTCTGTCTGTCTGTCTCTGTCTCTCTCTCTACGATACTATCCTTGAGCATCAGTTTAAGTTTTCGAATTCGAGTTTTTTCTCTCTCTTCTTTTCTTTTGTACGCGATATTGTTATTTGAACGGTTCGCATTGTTGCTGCCTCTTCTCATTTATTGTGTCAGATTTAGGACTACACTTTATGCTCTTGCTTCCACCATCTACAACCATAATGCTTATCTGAGCATTGTTTATGTGTGCGTCTCTATGTCGATATTGTCATTTGAATACTTCGTTGTTCATCATGTATCTGAGCCATATTAATTTTCTCGTCGTCATCATTAATATTGTCTCTGTCATAGTGTTTTGGCTCTGATTATAAAATCATCATTTTTATCAGCATTACTATGGTAGTCAATGTTTTTTGTTTGTTTTTGTTTTTAATATGTAGCCTCCTGGCAGCGACAGATTGTAAGAATAGGCAACTGCCTAAAATCTCAGTCCTTGTGTAATAAAGTTCTGAGTTCTGTCTCTGTCAAGTGTCATTATTTCCACATAATCTGACAGTGAATAACTGAGGCAATAGTATTTTACCCACAGGAAAAAAACAGTAATTTCAAATACAAAAATAGCAGGAAACAATAATTACCAATAATAATAACAATACTATTTTACATAAGTACTAGAAAAAAATGAATGTTAAACGCCAGCGTTCTGACACTGAAAAGATCTAAACAACCAGAAACATAAAAACAGAAGGAAAAAGAACACACACACACACACACACACACCAAAACAACAACAAACACCCTGGCGATCATTCTGAAATCCATTGATTTTTTATCATTGATTTTTAACTCTCTGTCAGTGAGAAAAGGCGAATCATCAGAAATGTGTAAGTTGTTTTGTACTGTCCCATTAAAAAAACGAAGAAGAAAAAAAGCGTTGTTTTTAACCTTTTTGAGCGTTTTTGTCCTTTTAGCATAGAAGTAGGTTAACTTTTCCACAATTGCATGAATAATAATTCAAAAATAACCACAAATCAGCTTAAAAGATTATTGGGAACAAAACCGGGTAAATAAACGTAGTACCTGGAGCAGACCCTAAACAACCCAAAGGAAAATTGGTGTTGGTGAACAACGGCTGTCATGGCTGGCTGGCTACGTATCCACTATAATACTATCCCGCACTGCTGGTTCGCCTGCTTAGACCAGGAACGCTCCGGCTCAAACCGGTTCAGCCTTAGCCGCTGCAGCCTTGTCGGCCGGGTTCAGTGAGGTTTAACTGAAACTTAAAACTGGCATAGACCTCGTGTTAGACAGTTTGGCCTAGCGGTAAGGCGTTAGGCTGGTAAGCGGAAGGACCTCGGTTCGAATCTGCTTCGGCTCTCCTTTCTCTTCAAAAGTTGTGGTCTGTGGACACTGTCTTGTGACTTTGTCCCTCACAATTAATGAAACATGAAAATGGCTCTCATCGCTGCCCATCTTAATGCAGGATGGTGGTGACAGTGTAGCGATAGGTATATAACCTCCCTCTTCCCCACATCCATACTCCCCCCCTCCCCCCCCCGTCCCTAATAAGCCTCGTGGTTTCTGTGGACGTTAAGCACCATGTTTACTTACATAGGCCTAGACAAATTTGCGAATACTCACCAGAGATGACTGTCTGAGCTTTCTTTGAAACGCTGTGATACGTGAGAATTGGCCGGAGTCAGACTGTTGCACCTTTCTCTGCAAGCATATGCAGAGTATAGTTATGTAGATTGTGACCAGTGCCGACAAGGTGTGCTGTGCAGACAGGCACGTGATTTAGTGACTGAATGACGCATGCGGCTCTTCAGTCCGTTAATAAGCAATTTTTTTATTGAATTTTTTTACCCCACTTTCATTTCTTGGAAACTGCTTTCAGTTTGGTTTCAGATCCTGTGCCCTTTTCTCTTTTTTTTCTTTTTTTGGACCTAGTCCTGTTGAGTTTTCTATCTTTTGATTTTCTTATGGTGCATTCTCTTAACATTTTCCATAGAAATGTCATTGTCCAATGTGTTTCGATAAGAGCAGACCTGTTTACCCCCTAAATGCACAAGTGTAGTTTGGGTAGTCTAAATGTGTAGTCAGGAGGTACAATGTGTAGTCATAGTGCATCAGTTGAAACTGGACTGATTTATCATCCACACATTCAGATTCTCATTCTCACTCAACGAGTCAAAATAACACACAAGAAACTTTGTCTATACAAACTTAATAAAACAACAAATACAATTATTTTGCTGTAGTGTAACACTGTAATTGTAGTATGTTCTTTCTATCTCAGTTACAAATTTAGACAAGATAATCAGTTTGTCCAACACACACACACACACACACACACACCAAGCACACACTTTCTCTTCTTCGACTCGGACATTTTCTCCCAACTGAAGGGAGGTTCGGATGCGTTCAGAACCTATGTTTGCGCCGAAAAAAGCGCTGCTATTGCAAGACTTGATGCGCGCGTATCATAAGCGGGCGCACGTACCTTTTAAACACGGCGGCCGTGTCAAAAATAGGATCGCATCAAAAAAGAGGACCGAATTACGCTCGTCGCTATCGCGTAGCCGAAACGAAGTCATTTGCGTAGTTTGTGTAATGCAAGCGTAGATGCGTAGTTTGGGCTTCAAATGTGTAGATTTCTACGCCAAATGCGCAGACTAAACAGGTCTGTAAGAGATACACTTAAAATATGAATTTATAAAATATGGACATGAAAGCAAAAAAATAAACCTTTTTGTTTTTGTTTTTGCTTTCATGTCCATACAAAATGTTTTTAACAGAGAGAGAGAGAGAGAGAGACCTCACCAGCGGCAGTTGTTCACTCAGTCCATACAATAATAAACTTGGTCAGACCAAGCTGCGCGTGTTGAACGCAACCGTCTTGAACGATTTCCAGGACTGGCAATTAATTACTTGACATTTCAAACTCAGAACCGAAGTATTTGGATGCTACTTGAGGCGCCGGTTTCGCTAGGATTCATTCCAGCATATTAACTTTAAGGAGCACTTTTGTCAGCAGACGCCCCTTTATTTCATCATCTTAATGACCAAAGCGTGGAAAACTAGAACTTGTACCTCTATACAAAGAAGATGGTCGCCTACAGAGAAGATGTAAGAAGAACTGATTGCATGCATACACAAACACAACTCTGCAAATGGCGGACTGGCTACGTCTAGTTCAGATATCATAAACATGATCATTAGTAGTCAAAAGGGTCCTGCTGAACTTTTCCAGCCCGCTCTAAAGAATTGCCGCCGAAACAGGCGTCAGCAATATTCTTGAACTCAGGATTGTCAAGTAGACAAGTACCTCGGGATTTGACAGGGAAAAAGAAATTCTGCCAAAACTCACCAGTGAAGAAGATTTTGTATTGCTCGAAAGCCCGTTGTGGTACCCGAACACTGAGCAAAATGTCTGACTGAAAGTGAAACTGCGCACAACACACCCTTCCTTGGCTGCTGGTATTTCGGCCAATAGCATCGTTTTCTCCACAAGCACGTGATCACGTGACTTTGAATATCGTCCGTAGGCAGTACGTGACGCGACAGCTTACGGTGGCTGTAAACTGAAACGCCAGGGAGCTGCAGAAGGCAGGTTAGCGGTGGCGGGGGGGGGTAACTGGAGAACGGGGCCCGGAGGAGCGTGGCAGAGGCAAAAGGTTTGGGGAGGGGGGAGGGGACAATTTTGCAAGGTCAGAAGAAGAAAAAAATCAGCTATGCAGCGACAGAACTCGGCCTCTCGCTTTTGTAACTGTAGATTTGCTACACGTTTGTTTGTTTTTACCTCCCCGCTGCTCCCACACTTGCTGAGCAAGTGACTTTTGTTTACTACCAAGAGTTAGCTAACTAAATTAAAGTTTTGTTTGCATTCTTTGACTCATCGGATCCGGCGGTAGGCTAGAACTGTTTGCATATCACACTCGTCTAACTTATCTTCTACAACCTGACAGCGTCAGCGAATGGACCTGTGGCTGCTTATACTGAATACAAGTATTTCCCTGTCCGTCACTGCTGCTGAAAAACTCCAACGACCTAGTTGTACGTATGCACAGTTACAAGAACTCTGGACTGCATACTTCGAGGGTGACGTGTTCAGTGACGAGACGCGATTTTTAAAACTCAGTGAGGCTCTGCAGTCGTTCACCCATTTTCCATTTCCTAGTACAGGTGGAGAAAGCTGTGAAGTTTTCAAGAAGAATTACGTCCAGTTAATAAAATTGAGGTCACAGGATGCCTAATTACTACAGTGAACTTCAAACCAGCACAGCGAAATGGGTATAGCTCGCACAAGCCTGTCTTTGTATCTGTACCTCTATGCGTAGACTTATTCGTGCAGCTCTCCCACCCTCCTCCCTCCGCCATCTCTCTGTATTGACACACATACACACAGAGGGTGCTAAAAAAGAGCATGCAACAGTGTTGTGTGTCTTTTTGGCACTGCCATTGCAACAAATTAAAATTTTGTGGTTGACTAACAGCTTCTTTTTGACACCCCTTGTCACAGTTACGGTATTGTTAGTTTTTCTTGTGTTCGCTTCTGGCTGCGATATGATATGCGATATGCGACACTGGAGTACCGACAACCGCGTGTCGCAATGACAGTGCTGTTACCTTTCAAGCCTACAAAAAAAAAAAAAAAAAGGAATGTGAGCAAGTGCTCTTTGTACGTTTTTACAATAATCCCGCCCCGGTTATCAGATCCATGCAATTTCATTACTGTACTGTTAGTAACCCGGGAACCGGAGCAGACGACGCTTTTGTTTTGAAGCGCTGCGTGTTGCGTAACGCCACATGGCCTTCACACAGCCGACCGGCGATAGCCGCTGGTGCGCGCCAGTTTCAAATCTGTTTCTCCCTTAATATTTTGACCGCTTGTTTGTTTACCTACTCTTTGTTCACCTAGTCCTTTTTATGCACTAAGTCATGTGGAATATAATTTGGCATCTTAGAATGCTTATTTAGATCTTATTTAGACGCAGGATCGAGCTTAATCAGTTGTTTTTGTTAAGTCCTGATGCTAAAAGCTATGGACACGTCTCTAGGTCCATTCTTTTTATAGCCGTCGTCTGCATGGCGCATTTTCTGTGTAGTACTAGTGAATAGTAGTGAATCGTTGTTTTGACTCGATGAAAGTAATTCTGTGTCGATCAGTGCTTTGTCGTATAGTATTTTGCTTAGCTGACTTCATGTTTAGTGTTTATTTTGGGTTGAAATTAACTTATTGAGTATTGTGTACTGTAGAAGCTAAGTTATATTCATAGACTACTTGATATCACTATCAGCGCTGTTGCGACTAAGATAACGCGCCCCAGGCGAAAGTTCGCACCGATTGTTTTAGTACTAGTCTTTGAGTGTGTCTTGCTTCTCTTATAGAGCGTTGTATTGTAATTGTTATGTACCATTTTAACCGTGGGAGCGTGCACTTTATTCTGATGTAAGTTTTATTGACAGTTATATTTTGTACATTGTGTTAGTTGTGATTTAGTTGTACGAATCTGCTTATAGACAGGTGCAAGCCACGCTTCCCACTCTTGTTGCAAATTAAATAAGTCATGTGTGTACATTTTATTTATACGGTTTAAAAGGTTGTAACTGTAGCTTTTATTTGATGTATTTCATGTTTTAATTAGTTTAGTTATTGTTGAGGAAACTGTATTTGTGCGGGCCAAGGAAACACAATTGTCAGCCATTTTGTGGTCCAGAGGGCTGATTTCATTGTAGCGATAGCGTGTGTTCTTTGCGGCCCGCACAGTTCTCTATCTATGCGTGCGCGTGAGGATTTTGGGGGTGCTGAGAAAGTTGTCTGCTGCTGTAGAATAAAACCTGATTGCTGCCGTTCGCCTGCTGTGGTCTCCATTTTGACCGACTCCGCTGCCTGGGTCACTGTCCTGTCCTTCTACGCGGCTCTTCCACACCATTACAGGAAGAAAAAACATTACTGGCAAATAAAGAGTACAAATCGTGCCTTGTGATCTCTTAATGTCATCTAGTAATCACTTCAGAGCAAGAGGAAGTTGTCCTCTTTGTCATCATCTTTCTACGATAAACGCGACGTGGTAGCTATAGTCTGTCGTATGGATGAATGTCTAATGCGGCACTTGAAGCTGCGCAATAATGCCCCTTCATTTCACAATGATTGCTGCTTGCAGACGGACGCCATCTTAGGCACGAAAATCATCTGGCACGCAATCCTTGTACCAAGATTTTGACGCTTTTTTTTCTTTCTTCTTTCAGACCTGGTCTCATCTCAATCTTAGGATTAAGAAATTCACTTTACAAAGGTCGGTTCTTTTGTACAAAGAGCAACTGAACGATTTGATAATAAGATTCAGATGATGAGGTTGACTGGGCTCAAAGCACGAACGAACTTATTATAAGCTTCACATTATCACGGCGCATACCGCGTTCTTTTACATATGGGCCATTTCCGTAGGAGTACAAACTATTATTTCTGAAAACCTGATAATTCTAGTAACAGCAAAGACAGGAGCTGGTAACCCGACTTTGGTTGTATCAGACAAATAATTACACCCTGTAAAATAAATCCATTCACTCTCAACTTTTCAAGTGTTTGTAAGCTGTCCAACCACAGGGTCGCAGTGACAGAAAGGTTGAAGCTTAATTTTAGCTCACCTGGTTATTTCAGTGCAATTTCATTTTGTCTCATACAGTAACAGGATAGACTAGAAAGGATACCATGAGGGACAATGATGCGGTTTATATCTATTGCTAGTAATATTTTTCGTCTTCATTCAGGATAGGAATGCCAGCAGCTGAGAAGCAGGAGAGATACAGGGCCAGCAGAGATGCTGATACGCTTGTACCGAAAGAAGAAGAAGAAGAAAAGAAAAAAAAGAAAGAAAAAAACCCCCACAAAAACGGATGCATGAAAAACGTACACGCTCCGACTTTTGCACAAACATAGTGTTATTTTTCTTGTATCCGATTTCTCTTTGCTGAGTCAAATACGTAAAAAGCTGCAAAGATGCCGGAACCCACACTGTGGATATTTCAGTAAGTGTTCTCGTCAAGAAAAATAATTTCTCCAGAAAAAGTTAAGAAGAAAGTGGGAGTCTTCTCAGAAAGACAGCAATCCCGACGGGGTTCCATGTTGTAACCTACAAGGGGCCCAATCAACAAACAAGGGAGTTAATTAGCGCTCGAAATACGCAACACAAGCACAACAACAAAGATCTGAGTCGCCTACGGTAACTCTCACCTGGCATGCGTGTAAATACAAGGTACATAAACTCCACCAGAGGTACATCCTCAAAAAAGGAAGCCCTACATTTCAGGCACACTCGGCGACACAGGTGTTCACAGGCATAAGACAGAACCAGTTTTTATTCCAGACGAGAGACAGAACCAGTTTTTATTCCAGACGAGAGACAGAACCTTTTTTTAAAAATTCCAGACGAGAGACAGAACCAATTTTTATTCCAGATGAGACATAGTCCTTAGGACTCGAAACTGGTTCAACGTATAAACAAAGGGGCCATCTGACTGTTTTGAGATACTCGTTTTCAAAGGGATCTAATGGTCAACCAATCATGCCAATTTTCAGACTACGCCCCCCCCCCCCCCCCACCCCCCATCCTTGGGCTGCTAAGCATATTTTATTGTCTGCTCAAGCTGCTAGTTCCAGAGAACTACACTGCTTTAAAGCCAATATCATGGCCTTTGCGAGCCCCTCTCAGAACTCAGGAGCTGTGTGAAAGTCGAGGTGGACGTCCTGGGCTCTCCGTCCCTAATAGTCCGTATGGTCTCTGTGGACGTAAAGCAACAGTGAAAAAGAAGAAGAAGAAGAAGAAGAAGTGTGCGTGCGTGCGTGCGTGCGTGCGTGCGTGCGTGCGTGCGTGTGTGTGTGTGCGTGTGTGTGTGTGTGCGTGTGTGGTGTGTGTGTGTGTGTGTGTGTGTGGTGTGTGTGTGTGTGTGTGTGTGTGTGTGTGTGTGTACATAATACAGAATCTTTGTCTATGAAAAACATACCAAATCTTTATTGTCTATGGATAACATAGAAATGTGTTTTTGGACTACAAATAAAATTACAACATAATACGTAAAAATACACGTATAGTAAAACACAGTTTCACTCCAAAAATCTGAAACAGAACGAGGCCCAGAGCGCTAGTGCAGAATTTAACACACAAGGGAGTTAATTAGCGCTGGAAATCCGTGACACAAGTACAACAAAGACCTGAGTCGCCTACGGTAACTCTCACTAGCATGCGTGAACATAAACTCCACCAGAGGTACACCCTCAAAATAAGTAAACATGGTGCTTAACGTCCACAGAAACCATAATTAGGGACGGGTAAACTCCTCAAAACTTCTATAAATTATAATTAAATGCCATATACGTGTACGAATATATACATGCGGGTGTTAGCATGAATATTGATGTAATTGTCGTTTCTAATTAAATACCATATGTGTGAATGTATACATGCGGATGTTAGCATGAATATTGACGTACGTATCGTTTCTAATTAAATACCACATGTGTGAATGTATACATGCGGATGTTAGCATGAATATTGACGCAGGTATCGTTTCTAATTAAATACCACATGTGTGAATGTATACATGGGGATGTCAGCATGAATTTGGGTGGCCCTGCTAAGGTCAAGCCCCAAAAGCACGAATATGGAATTGTACGCAGATGAACAGAGTGGGACCACTATTTGCTTAGCTGTTTAGTCTCTGGCACCTTGTAGATAAAGTTGCCCTTTTCCACCCATATTTGTGTGTTGGTTTCATATGGGGCATAATTATTTTTTTCGCGCAGCGAAAAAAAAAATTGTGTGGGTGTGAGCTTGTATCTGTGTAGGTCTGTTGGGTATCTCAACGGGCAGCCAATGCACTGACCGCAGGAAACCTGCCAACTTATGTACTTAGCCTAACCCCAAGTACCATGAGTCATACTGGTGCACGCGCATCCGAGGGGCACGAGATTTAAGCGTGCCTTTGTGGCTTTCTTTCACAGAGTTCAGGAGCTGTGTGAAAGTCGAGGCGGCCGTCCTGGGCTCCCCGTCCTAACGAGCCTTACGGTTTCTGTGGACGTAAAGCAACGCTGAACCATGCTTCGGCACTGGTCACAGTTTGTCCCTAATATATGTCAACCGACATCCGAGGACACGAAGCTCTACATCATCATCATCATCATCATCATCATCTTTCTTTCACTGCGTGCGCCCCAGCGGAAAGGTCATTGGGAAATTTCTCCCCGTAAAATCAAGCAGAAAATCGGGGGATTGGGGGGGGGGGGGGGGGGATTCGCAGACTTACAGGCTATTTTGTTGGGGTCAGGAGAGGAATCGTATGCCATACAGATAGGCCAGACAGAAGGGGCACCATCACTACAGCTGGAGTCTCAGAAGAGGTCTGCTCCTCTCACACTGCCCGCTTGGATAAAGGCGTGGAATAAGTTCTGCGCCATTTTGTCAGAGCAGGATACATCAGTGACGGCGGGATTAGCCCACCACACGGAGAACGTGCTGAACCTGGCAGACAAAAAGGCAGGTTGGAGATACTATGACGAGCAGTTTAGACATCTGATTGGGTCGGGCATGGCAGCATGGGGGTCAACACACCTAGAGCTGTACAGGAAAGCTCACCTGGAGTGCCCTAAGCACAATGATAGAGCAGGCAACACCCCCCCGGACCCAGCAGCCCTTGGCAAAAGCGCCACGGGGGTCCTGCTTTCGTTACCATAGCACGGGGCAATGCAGGGAAGGCAGCCGGTGCAAGTTCCAGCACAAGTGCTATATGATGGAAACCGGGGCGGGATTACCGTAAAAACGTGTAC